>JAAEAF010001655.1:0-180686 GCA_011037195.1 Triatoma infestans | reverse complement strand
GTTCCGTAGTATGGTGGTTCCGTACTATGGTGGTTCCGTACCATGGTGGTTCCGTACTATGGTGGTTCCGTAGTATGGTGGTTCCGTACTATGGTGGTTCCGTAGTATGGTGGTTCCTTACTATGGTGGTTCCGTACTATGGTGGTTCCGTACTATGGTGCGCAATATCAAATTTGAGCTTCTTGCAACTTTTTGTTTCCGAGATATTGTCACAAACATACGCAGACACTCGCTGTTAGAGTAAGAGAAAGTCATGTGAGTGTTTCACACCAGATTTTCTGAGGCAAGACGAACTTCTCCCCCCCCCCTCTCAAATGAATTTTCTCGGAAAAAAGTTACAGACAGAAGAGATAGGTCTCTGTATGTATAGTTAGTATAACATGTTTAACGAAACCTTTTGTAGTCTTCCTGGAGTAAACAGCAGAAAACTGAAAAAAACAATGCAGTAAAATCGCACTTCCCACCAACTGTTACTCTTCAAACTCAGAATTTGGGAAACACATTTTTTTGATGATAGAATTTAATAATAAATGGAAATAGCCGTCAGAGGAAAGCGTAACCCCCACCCCCTCCCCAAAATCCTCCTGAAATGAATTGTTCCGGAAAAATGTTACACATAAAAGTCACAGCTCCTCATGTGTGCAGTAGTGGAACGAGTTTAAAGAAAAATGCGGGACTCATTTTTGAGAAAATAGCGAAAAATGTACAAAAATCCACTCAGTAAGGTGCTACATCCGGTTGGCCGACTTTAACCAAAACCTTATTCTTGGGTCCACTGGTAGAATTTAAACGAAATATCAAGTTTCCACTTTCTGCGATTTTCCGTTTTTGAGTTATGCTTACACTCGCACAGACACACACACACACACACACACACACACATACACCACTTCCTCTTCCGTTTGAGCCCAGGGAATCTCAAAACGTGCTTTTCCCGGTGAAAACTCGATATCGAAAATTTCAAACGATTACAATACTTCCTGTAAACAATATATTAAATATTTGGTTTATTGAAGAAGTGTACTGCTGCTACCCACTGCTATTAACAGCAACTGTATCTAAAACCTGTTGCACGTAGGATTTTAGACTGGTTTTGTACTGTAATACTGGTTAAGTCTAAATAATCTAACCCAACTACTTGAAGGTATTTGCAAAATCCATAATGATTCAGTTAACATTATATATTGATATCTATGTACGTATTTGGGCTTCACACAGAGTTCATTGCTTTCTACTTGAGTACCAAAATGAGTTGGAGGTGCGTTAAATTATACGTTAAATTACAAGTATCTAATCGATTTTACGTCGATTTGGTCTGAATTGGCCAATCTGCTTATGACATAATAGTGAGAAAACCAAATTCAATTTTTTTTTTGTGTTGCGTAACATTAAACATGCCAATTTATGTCGCACTGTTTATTTGTTTCTAATAATAATTGTAAAATATTAGAATTAATTAATCGACTACTCGTCGATTATATTTCTCGCAAAACCTCTTCCGGATCCATCCGTATCATGTGCCCTAACCAGCGAACTCATCCCCAGTCCTGTATGAAGTCACAATATCCGGTTCCTTGATAATCTCCACTGTTCCAATATTTGTTTTCCATCGCCACACTGCCTTCTAAAGTTACTTCATACATTCGAGTTACTGCTGTAAGAGGAAGTAGTATTTATTGCGATCATGTCAAATTTTTAAAATTGTGTGCCACCGGAAATACATATTTTTAGAACCGCTAAGAAATTTTTTTTTTAACTGATTGGCCTTAAAATGTGTGAATGTTTTACCAAAATATCCCAAAAATAAAACATCACAGTACACTGAAACTTGAACTTTCGTAGAGTTCATTTCACATGAAGATTTCGTTCAAAATCCAGCCAACAGAGTATGACTTTATTGAATGTTTCTTCATTCTTCTTTTTCTTTCTAGTTTTTCTTCAAAATATCTCGAACAATTTTCTTGAAGCTTCGAATACTAACGATTGTAGCTCACAACAAAAATTCAAAAGATTCTGTAGTTAATTTGCGCAACTCCAGATGACTAATTGAAGTCAGCATTTTGGGTTGCTCTAAACAGCATGTGTTTAGCAAACAGTTGGTATCAAAGTTGATGACCAAAGCTGTGTGAAGGAGAACAATAATTCTGTCGGCTCTTTGAAGTGTTTTAATGCAAAACGTTACAATACATATATATTGAAATAAATTTATTGAGATCAGATTAAATTATAGTTAGAGGAGCGGTAGATTCTCTTTATTCTATTAATAAAAATTGCCCACTTAGTTAATTGTTTTAATGCAGATTTTAAACAGTAATAGATCTGGCAATATAAGTAATTATCGATTTAAAAACATAGACAAAATCAGTGTTGCCACTAAGATCTTCAAAAATTCTCTGCTTAATATATATTTACATAAAAAGAAAAAATTGGTATGAAACACTCACATGGTTATCTCTTACTCATTTTATACAGTTATTTCTTACTCCTTATCTCTACAGTTATAATATATAAAAATGACCAATTTTTTTTATATTTTAATCTCTTACTCATTTGTCCTAACATAAAAATAGAAGTGGTGGTGGTGGTGGAGGGGGACAAGTGCTAACCTACCAACAGAGGCAAATAGAGAATGATTATTATATTATATTAGAATGATTGATTGTAGTGGCCAATAATATTGAAGAAACACAAATATTTGAATATTTTAACGTCGCAAATCTACAGAACCATCTAAAAAAAATGTTAACGATTACAATACTTCCTCTAACAACAGTTAAAGAAACTAATAATTATTAAAAAACGTTACTCTATAAAACTGATAGGTTTATATCTGTGCAATTAGCTCCATGTTTAAAGAAAATCGTTGTAGTCGTTTACGAGATAATTCCAAAAAACTTAAAAAACCTATTCTGTAAAGATGCATTTCCGGTTACTTGACTTCCTTCAAATTTGGAATTCTAGCAATGCTTCGAAAGTATATTAATATATAAGTGGTATAACTATACATTGAACTGAAGTAGTACTTCAGAGGAAAGCTTTACGTCACTGTTCTCCCAGCATCCTGCAAAAAATAAATCTTCTAAGTTAAATGTTTCAAATAAAAGTGATAGTTATCTATGAGGGAAAGATTAAAGAAAAGTTTAAAAGCAGTTTAAGATAGTTTAGAAAGTTTAAAGAAAAGTAGGAGCCATTTTCGGGAAAATCTGAAAAAAAACGTTCAGTAAAGTCGCAATTCCGGTCAGTGGATTTTAGTCCAGAATCTCTATGTCTGATGCGTTGGAGTAATCTTAACGGAATACCAAGTTTGAGCTTCCGGCGACTTTTCGTTTTTGAGACATTTCGTGTGTTAAATCACACACACACACAAGCACACACCACACACACTTAGACCATTCGTTAGAAACATTTCTTTTCTACTCAGGTGACTTCAAAACTTGAGTATGAGAAAGTGAAAATGGGTTATCTCAATGATTCAAGTGATTTGTGTTATCTCTCCACACATTTACTATTTTTTTTTTTTAATTTAAGGCGCTTCAACATCTATGGTCATTAGCGCCCGGAGCCTTCTCAGTGCACTGCCGGCCTCCGGACAGTGTACAGACAACCACTGTCCATCACCGAACAGTGAGCTGTAGAGGCTCCTAGGAAGAAAAAATCTAAGGGTAGCACTGGATCGATCCCGGGACCTCCGCGTGGGAGTCCAACGCGCTAACCACTTAGCTAATCCCTCCCCTCTCACAGTTACTATTGTATTTATATACAGATGTAAATTAGCAATAAATGAAAAAAAATAAAAATGTTGATGAAAATATTTACTGTCTTTTGCAAAAATGTTGGTATAAATCGACGAAAGATAATTTACTAATTAGTTGTAGATTATGATCTTTATTTCATGCGTGAAAAATTACTTTATTGCACTAAAATTAACAAGCTTATTATCACTTGTAGTGTGATTACACTTAATTTTGGTTTCGACTGTAGATCTGTTTTTCTAATGAAACTTTCTTTTTTTATTTGAAAATTATACTACTATAGTATATATTTTTTCCAAATGTTTTCAAAACAACCATTTTAAATTCCGATTATCTAGGTCAAGATGTCAGTAAACTTATGATGGTCGGACCAGCTAGTGGGGAGAATTTCCAATATATATATGCCGTTACAGGTTTAGCTATAACGAAGTGATTGCAGTTTTTCATTGAACTGCAGTTTGTGCAACAATGTTCCGTGAGAATGCTCTCAATTCTGTTTTAATAGTTTTTAAGGTTCTTATTAAAGGAGGATGATTAGTAAAATAGATATCTGCCGTGTCGGGAGCATCAACGCTCATATTATTATTATCCTTTGAAGACGCTTCAACTGTAGTTAATGACACCCGGAACTTTCTAATTGCACCCGTCTCCAATTAATATACATAGTTTTCTAATTCTAGACAATACATCCCACCATTGGATGGTAAGTTGTGCGAGAAACTCTGACCGCCGCTGGCATCCAAATCCTGGACCTCTGTCTTTCAATCCGCTAGCTACATTGAGCTGATCCCGCCTCTGTGTTATTATTTTTACTTCTATTGCGGTCGTTTCAGTATTTTTGATATTGAGTTCTCACTACAAATTTCTTTTTGAAGGTCTATAAGTTCTTTTAATAAAATGTTTTAGCATCAATTTATGATTATGCATTATGTATGAAACAAATTTGTAAAGCAAAAATTGTAAGAAGTACCTTCTTGCTTTTCCTTTTAGGCACCGTCAGATGGCTCTGTTCACCGAAAATACGAATTTTTTTTTTTTCATATTAAAAGAAACATTCGATAAAGTCTTCCCGCTCATGGATAATGGCCAAAACCATTATTGTTAGATGCGGTAGGAGTATTTGGACGAAATCTCAAATTTGAGCGTCCTGCGATATTTCGTTCTTGAGATATTTACTTCATACACACACACACACACACAGAGGCACACACACAGACCATTCGCTTTTTTTCTCCTATTGAGAGTTCGTCAAAACATGTATTTCCGGTTAAAACCCTTTCGAAAATCTGACACGATCACCGTACTTTCTCTTGGAGCCGTAAGAGAAAGTAAAAATCTACCGCAGATGCTGAAGGAATGGGTTAGCTGCGCTCGACTCCCATATTGAGGTTCAGAGTTGGATTCCAGTTACTGCCCTTAGATTTTTTTTTCTTCCTAGGGAGCCCAAAATAGGCTCCTGGGGCGCCTTAATAGATGTTAATAGATGATAGACGCGCATAATAAAAAAGAAAAAAGATGTTAATGTAAACAGCTGAGAGAATAAAAAAAGAATGCAACAATAAACCCTGCTGATTGGATAAAAGACGAAGATTGTGGTTGCATGTAATATGTAAAGGGAACTTAATAATAAAATAGTTCCTTTTCTTTCTTCTCTAGATACTACACAAGGTTATATTAAGCTAGGGGCCTTACTGTGCAGCTTATATACCAAAGCCCACCTTATACTATCTCCAAAGTTTATATAACAGAGTAATAAGAAAGTGTAGTGTTATGTTATGTGTGTGTGTGTGTGTGTATGTTGTTTAGTGCTTACACGATACAAAGTAGTAAATTGGCAGCTACTACTCGTTGAGGTTAAGGTGATCTGGAGTAGGTTATATCTGCGCAGGAAAGGTAGCCCGTTCGCCTGTGTATTATATAGGTTATGTTGACTAGTATGTGTGTGGGTATTATAATATTAACTCTGCTTTCAGCACTAGACTTTACTAGAATACCTACACTAACAAAATATCACACCTACTAAATCTAGGCCTAAGTTCAAATAGGTCATAGGACAATGAACTTTTTTAGTTTTAATAGCTTTAACCTTAGGATACTAATTAACATATTTATTTGTTTAAATAAACAAATCCTCTCTCTCTCTATATATATATATACTTAGTTAATAATGTTTTGTATTATTATGTTTTATGTTACAAGGTTTTATCCCTCATCATATGTTTTCTACTAAAATAACAACATATGGATAAGTAATGTACATACATATGTACAAAGCATATGTCGATGACCTAGCGATATTTATAATTTTACTTTCTTTTATTAACTTTAGTTTAAATAACGTTCTATATTTCTATTTAATTAAATAAATTCAAAAATTCATTAAATAAACTTTTCTTTTTCTATCACAAGTTGAAAGTATGGCGATCGAGCAAAATCTTCGAATTTGCAATTTTCATCAGAAATATAAACATGTATTGGAGCTCCAATGCTCCAAAAACAAAAACCAAAAATAGATGTAAAACACTCGTGCGTTTTTTTTTTTATATAAGTCTGTAATTTACAGGAAAGATGTTAGATTTAGAGTGGAAGGGGTAATATATAATGGATGAGTTGGATGAAGAGAATTGGTTTGGTTTAATGAGTTAACAAGACTTGGTTAACACTGTAATATAATGATGAGTTTCACTGACCGCCTGGACTTTACAGTAAAGATGGTAGATTTAAAGTGGAAGGGGTAATGACACATTGTGACTGGTGAACTATCGTCTGAACTAATTTGAACTATATTTCTTCTGTGTTCCGTCGCTGTATTTATATAGTTTCTCCCACTCCAGTCCGAGAGAGTGCCTGGTATTCTGTTTCTCTTTCTCTGCTCTCTTGGTTGCTGTTACACTTTATTTGAAACTTTTTAGATCGTTCTGTGGTGAAGTATCACTGTATTACAAAAGAGTCTCTGTGTGGAAAAACTCTGAAATAGCTGTTACAAAGTGGGTGAATAAAATTACATCAAGAGGGTTAAACAGAAGAGAGAATTCAGATGATATTGTGAATTGTTAAATATAGAATACTCTTTACGAGGTGCGCTGGCTAAAATCTAAGCTAAGTTCTCAGTAGATTTTGGAAACTGAATTGCAGTTTTTCTGGAAGAGAACGATGAGCTGCATGAGGAAAATTCCCTATTATTAATAAGAAATGGCTTGATTTAACATTTTTAGTTGATATTACCGACCACATCAGTGATCTAAATTTGAAACTGCATGGCAAGAACATATTGTCTCCTAGCTTAGTATATGTCATCAGTGTATTCAAAATTAAATTAAAACTGTTCGTCTCTCAGTTTGAAAACGGTGATTAACTTAATTACCATATTTAAAAGAACAGATCAGTGGATCTTTGATGATGATGGCAACTTTGCAGAATATTAATTTTGAGAAAATTAAATTATTGCAAGAGTTTGATTGATAGTCGTTTAAGCGCTTTTGCCGAAAAAGTAGACTACACATTGCATTTATAAATTCCTTTTCACTTAGTGATCACAAAAAATCTTGACGATGCCTAATAACATACGAAATTCGCTCAGAGTTATATGTGAGGTTTTGGAACAACATGCAGATGCGAATAAACATTTTTATCACTGGAAATGATTAAGAACGAACTACGGTCGCCATTGACTGATACAAATTTGAAAAAACTTTTTGACGTTTCTGTAAGTGAATTAACGCCAAACATTAAACACTTAGCAAAAGCATTTCATATGTCTGCATTCAGAAGTCTAATTTATTGAAGTAATTAATGTTTGTCTTGTCTTTATATGAAATCCTTTTATTTAAAACTGCTAAAAAGTGTCTGTGTTATAGAATAAATCATTTTATTCGTAACAATTAAATATATCCTTTAGCATATTTTAAAAAAGCAAAAAAATGTTTGTTTGGCGTATCTTAACTAAAAAAAAACGACGCATGAACTATAAATGGTTTGCTATTCCTACTTCCTATAGAGGAAAGCCGACCGTTACCGAGAGCCCATCAAACCTCGGATACGGAATACCCGCTTCATCTGAATGGCAGGGCAAAGTCCCGGCCAGGTCAGGAGGGTGTTGCAAGGTCAGGAGGCTTGCCTGTCCAAGGTCGGGCCAGTGACCATTCTAGGCCTTTAAGTAGGAGTCTTGTTCTCTCTACATAGTGGTACCACGGGATCGTGAGTCAGCCTGGCAGAGCTTGCTCTGCGCTCACGAGCTGAGGAATGGCCTCGTGGTGGTCATAGTAAGCAGGGAAGATGGTAGATTTTCCCAATGTTTCTTTCTGGTGAGCGGGAGTTGGTTAGTTTGCCCTCGAGGAATAGTTCCGCCTTCTCCCAATCCCTCACAAGCAGCATGTCCAAACCACTATAAAATTTTTTCGGAAGGAATGTTTCAAATAAATGTAGCTCTTTATGTTTGTAGTAGATTAGATTGACTCCTTTTCATAAGGTTGAGGGCTTTCGCAAACTACACTTTTTGCTTTATTATCTCTAGTCTCCGTGTGACAGTGAACTCATAGCGTAATTTGGCGATTACAACACAATCGAGTCCACGCGTTGGTCTAGCGGCTAGCGCATTCGCCTTGGTGCTTTGAATTCAGTCGAAAGTCGGTGTTGACCCAGCATCATTAGAAAAATTAGGGAGATTAGATTTTAAATTAGGGAAAATTAGATTTTTCACATTTTTCACATTCCAACCATGTTACGTTGTGTCGGGAAAGTTACATCTGGATTTTTCTACACTCCCTACTAGAGATGAGGTGATTGTGTAGGCAGTAAAAGCCTTGCTATCCGAGAAAATGAGGATATTATTTTTAAGGGTCATTCTCAGGTTTTTCTCAGCGCAAGGATAGCGAAGGTTGGTAGCGCCCTAGATAGCGAAGGCCGGAACTAAGTCGGCGAGGGAACTGCGGCGTGCTTACTTCACGCCCAACCCTCAGTACAAATCGCCAACTGGCTACTTTGGCCCTTCATGGGCTGTTGCGCCATAGGGTTTTAGGGTAGATAATCGAACAACTGGTGCGAAGCCGTTACCTCCCCCTCCTGACATAGTCTAGATAAGGGTTCTGAGCTAATTATCCCCACCTTGTGCAAGTGTTTTTTGAACCTGACGTGCCTCCTGAAAAGGCCTGTCACCAGATTGGTTCCCTCCTAAGCAGAGGGTCTCTTTAGTTCTATTCTTATACAGCTTCGACATTATCATTGCTGTGTTTGGCTTCTGGAATTTGTTCCCAGATTATGTCGTGCATTCTCCAGAGCCGGTCTCTGAGAGATGCACGTACTATCCCTTTGGATATCCCTAGGACCACAGAATGAAGTATTCGCCCCATTCCTAGCCAGTTGGTCTGCTGTTTCATTGCCTATAAATTCCCACGAGTCCCGGCACCCATTCCAACCATACTATGTTGTGTCGGGAAAGTTACATCTGGATTTTTCTACACTCCCTACTAGAGATGAGGTGATTGTGTAGGCAGTAAAAGCCTTTAGTGCAGCCTGACTATCCGAGAAGATGAGGATATTATTTTTAAGGGTCATTCTCAGGTTTTTCTCAGCGCAGATCTTAATTGCAAAACTATCGGCCTGGAATTCAGTGGAGTAGTTGCCAATATAGTGGTCTCTCTATGAGTATCTCCGGTTTCACCCCATTTATACCGGTCTAAGCACCGCATGCCATCCTGGAGCCATCCGTAAAGCAAATGCCCCTAGTCTGACCGCACTCTGCCCAGCCTTTGGTCCATTCCCCTAAAGGCCCCTGTAATAAGTAGACAAGCTAACCTCTGCACTCCAGCCAGAGTCTTCTTAGCTGGGGCTGTTGTTCATTTTAGGCTGTCACACCACCGCTCTGAAGATAATGGTGGATATAACTGTACAATATGTGTAGTAAATATACAAAGTTTAAAGAAAATAATTTGAGTCTTTTTCGAGAATGTCACAAGAAACTAAACAAAAAACCATTGAAGGTTGTCATGGGTGACTGTTGACTGATATTCACCTGTTATTGCCTGTTGACTGATCTTCACCAAATCCTTATTGTTCCGTCTCCTGATGACACCTAAACGAATATCAAGTTCTGCGATTTTCCAATTTACTCACACACATACACATTTACACTGCTCAGAGGTGAGGCCGATTACTTTTTTCTGACTCAAGAGACCTCAAAACATGTGTTTCCGGGGAAAATGCAATTTCGAAAACTTGTCAGAATCAATAATTCTTCTAAGAGAAAGTGAAACAATATTATTATACAATAATAAATAATAGTTAATGTTTTAATTTAACACTTTTATATAAGTTTTTTGTTTTCTTATCATAATGCAAGTACTTTGACCTCCTAGTTATCACTAACGTCGTGGCGGCAGCTAATTGGGAAAATAGTAATTTTGCATCTAATTCTCAAGTTCAACAATATCTTTTTAATTTATTTATTTATTACTTGTTTTATGTTAATTAACAATTTTATATTGTTAAGGTTGGAAAAAACCACCAAGTTGGCACTTTTAAAACTCTGTTATTATCTTCTATTTATAACTTAAATGCCAAAATATTGGTGCAAAAAAAAGCAAGCCTGCATTTCACTGCCTTCTCTGGCACCAAAATAGGATAACTTTATTGTTGCTGCTGAATCGTCAGAAGTGAAACGTAAATGATGGCCTGGCTAACGGAAGCATATATTCTGCTGATTCCGACACTTCTTGTCGCTATTGAAGTGGATACACCTTCCAAGTACGAGAATTCCCGTCTCAGACGCTGGTAAATTTCTGCACAGACACTCTGAGTATCTCGTCTTTGGCTTAGTTTATCTAATTTTAAGAAAATTGTTTAGCTACATTCAGAAAAATTGCGAAAAACAGAAAAGTCATAAATGATTTTGTATGGAAGTATTTCCGGTTAGCCGATGTATTTGAATATGGAATTCTAGCAACGCTTTTAAAGTACCTCAATATTACAAGATGGTGGAACTATATGTTATACTCAAGTGCACTTTAGAGGAAAGCGATGTTTTGCTGCTCCCCTAGATTATTATTATTATTCCTCTGTGGGGAGCAACAAACTCCACGATAACCAAAGCCCCACTTGGCCCATATAGCTAACCAAAGAAATACAACAACAAACCGGATCTAGACCAAAAATCCAGACCATGGGATTCACCGCTATCCGAACAAATCTGACCATAACTTAAAGGGAAGTAGCCTAAGCTCTTCCACAGACATCCTGTCCCGTCCAAAGTTTCTGAACTTCATTTCCTCACATAGCAAGCAATCTGCCATAAGGAGGATGGATGTTTCCCCCTATGTCTCACAGACTCTACGAAAGAGGTGTGGCATGAGCCGTATTATGTAGAGGTGTCTCCTTAAACCACAATGCACAGTAAGGGATCCAACCAGACGCCTGAGAGAGGTCCGTGAAAGACACAACAACACAACAACATCTCACTAATAGCCCTGTCCGGACCCCCAATGAACATCTTAGACTGCCGACAACCCATTTCGCTTATCCTCCCTATACTATATTTTTGGGGGGAAAAAATAATTTTTTCTGGTAAAACGTCTGATATAAAAGTGATAGAGGTATTCATGTGTTTAGGCAGTGGGCGTACCAAGCTTACAGATAATCGTTGCAGCCGTTTTCGAGAAAATCACGAAATGCTGAAAAAAATAAAAATCATTCAGTAAGGTCACACTTCCGGATTTGGTTTTGGAAACTGCCTTCGTGGCAGATGCGGCGATAGTGCCTAATACAAAATTTGAGCTTCTTTTTTGTGAGATATTTTGTTCAAATAAATCATACACCCAATTCGCTAATAACAATTTTTTCGTCCTCAGGGAACCTCAAAGCAAGTATTTCCGGTGAAAAATCAATTTCACAAAATTTAACATCATGATCGGAATACTTTCTCTTTGGTGAAAAAAAAGTAAAAAGAAAATGTTTCAAAACCTGAGAAAGATCGTAAAGATTATAAAGTTTTCTATGGGATTAATAATATAGCCTGTATTATATTTATTTATAAAGATAATCATAGATAGCATAGCTTCGCAGGAATTATGATGAAGGCATGTTTTGGAAAAGACGGTGGTGGGTGAGTGGGGTATGGTGGGGAAGATGATGCTCAAGAAGGCTGTGTGGCACACACGTGACCAATCTTGATTAGTATCGGCTGCTCTTCCCCGCTCACTAACATTAAATCGCTTTCTGTCCCCCTCTGATCTACGTCTCTTTTACACGGCACTTCTTTCAAACACCTTTTACAACTATCTCTGTCAGCATTGTAAAGACCATAAATATAGATTTTTCACAACTATTAATAAAAACAGAGAAAGAATGAGAGCACCAGAAATAAATCATAGTTGTAAATTGTTTACTGCAGTCAGTTTTGTATAAAAAAAAAACTGCAATAAAAGAATAATAAAATGTGGTGTGAAACATGCACGCGACTTCCTATTGCTGCAATTTACATAGCTATGATTGGCTGATTCTCTTCAAACATAACAATTCTTACTAGAAGTTTAGTTGCTTTCAATTTTCATAAAAGGGACAATCTAAACTTTATGAATCGATTTCTACGAGGGAAGCATAATCTTTCACCGGAAGTCCCCTTAATTTTCTCTGAAGTTTCAGACAAAAGTGATAAGTCTCTGCATGTATAGTAAGTACACTACTAAGTTTAATGACAACCTTCGGTATTTTTATAGAGAAAAATCACAGAAAACTGGAAAAACCGTTTAGTAAAAACGCACTTTCCGACCAACCGATTTTGAAAAGGAAAGCATAACCCCGCCATCTTCCAATAAACCTCTTAAATGAATTTTTCTGGAGAAATATCTGAAATAAAAGTTGTAGCACTCTTTATATATAGTTGATTTACTAAAATTAAAGAAAATTGTTGGAGCCATTTTCGAGAAAATCTCAAAAACCTGAAAAAAAAAAAACATTCAGTAATGTGGTACTTCCGGTTGACCGACTTTGTTTAAAAACTTTATTGTCAGGTCCCTTGGTGGAACATAAACTAAGTATCGAGCTTGAGCTACCAGCGATTTTCGCTTTTTGTTCTGCTTACCACACACACGCGCACACATATACACGTACGCACACATCCACACATACATAGACAAACACAAATTTCTAAAAACCACATTTCCGGATTCAGGGAACCTCAAGACGTACATTTTCGATGGATATCGAAAATTTGACTTGATCGCAGTACTTCCTCTTACTAGATTAGATTCGAAACGTGGAGGCAGGCCTCATTCCGCTGCGCCCTACAGTAAGAGGTCTACTGAGGATCCTCTAAAATTATAGCACATCCCTCAGCTTCGCCTTCCTAACCAAGCCTAGCAAATCTGAAAGTGGTTCCTTCATGAAGCTCATGACTTTGGGATTGCTTGTCCCCAGTTGAAGTAACCGGGGTTTCCTCCTTAGTCTTGCAGAATCGACATACCGCGTTATACGCAAGTAGTAATTGGTGCATGTAGTTCCTCTTACTAAGAATAAGATCAAATTTAATTTAAATTAGGATTTTTTTATTAGAGTTTCGTTGCCCTTAACATTAAGTAAGATATTGGGGTACGGAGACATGTTGGTTCATTGGTTATACCAGTACCTTAAATAGGCAGTTTAGACTTTAGAGTTATGTTTAAACAGTGATTTTAGAATGATAAACTGTGATTTACAGTTAATCTATACAACATTATTACATTACACTATTATTACATGACAATTACATTACACATTACAATATATATCACTTTATCTGAAACATTTTCCTGGGAAAATTGTTTTACTTTGGGGGGGGGGGGGGGTTCCAGGGAGAACTGTAACCATATGATTTTCCATTAAATTACACTTCACCAAAATGATTCGTTTCAACTCCTACATAATATTATTGTATATTGATGCATTGCCAAAATTGAAGAAAACGGTATACCAGAACTGCGACATTACAATACAGGTTTCTGATTTTTTTTTTTTAGAATTTTCTTGAAAACGCTTATAATGATTTTCTTTAGACTTGAAATGCTCATTACACAGATGAAAATGTCGCTTTTTTTTTTTTTTAAATTTTTCCCAAAAAAATGATTTTTAGAGGGACTTTTTTGTGGTGACCTGTCAGATTGGTTTAAATTTAAACTGCACACAAGCTTTATCAGTTGGTGACAAAGACTCTCTTAGAGTCTAGACCCTTACTACCTACTTTTTTGTAACCATGTAAAACTAAAAATCGTTAATGTTGCAATGTTGATGAAAAATGTGCTAATTAAGTGGACTAAGAGAAAGTCGTGTGATTGTTTCACACCATATTTCTTCGTTGTACGAACTACAAAAAAAAAAAAAAAAAACTATGGCGCAACCGTCCATGAAGGGCCAGGCCAAGGTTTGCCAGACGACGATTTGTGTTGGGGGACCTGCAGTAAGCACGCCAAAGTTCCCTCGCCATTTAGTTCCTGCCTTCGGTATCTAGGTGCGCTCCAACTGAAGCTTCCCACATTTTCTCATGATGCTGGGTCAACACCGGCTTTACCCTCAAGGGAATCGAATCCTGAATCCTCGCACCAAAGGTGAGTGCGCTAGCCACTAGACCAACGCCTGAGGACATTGCACGTGTTTGAGGTTTATTAACATGTTAAATAAAGCTAATTATAGCTACAACAAGTAGCGGCATCATTTCATAAACAGATCATTTTTAACTATGTTAATATTTATTTGGCTGGTTCTTCTTATAAAAGAGGCTTATTATGTTGGAAGATTTATTGCATAGCCTTTATACTCATCTTCTGGTTTTTCCCCCCCTTCATATTTAACCTTTTAAGAAGCAACACTTAACACATACACCACGACATGGTTATAAATACAAAATTGATTAAGATGGCCTTCGTGTGCGCATGAGCGCAAATATTTGCACGCAATTTCGTGATCTTCTTCAATTTTCCATTACAATTTTGATGTTCCTTGTTTTGTTTTTTTTTAAATTTATTTATTTATTCAATTATTTCCACATGAAAACAAATCAATCATGACATGTTTGACGACAAAATGATTGACTTATACAATTATTTATTTCCGTTTGTCCGCTTAAGGTTTTTAAAAAATAAATTCTTTAAATAAGACTTTTTTATTGAGATGCCTAGGAAAGCGATAATTATTTGTGATTTTTTTTTTTTTTTTTTTTTTTTTTTTTTTAGAAACGTTACTATGTTTTTAGTTGGGCTTGCTATAAACATGGTGGTGGGCGTTTTACTTGTATACCTGAATGGTCCTGTGTGGTCTTTCTCAGCCTAGAAGAAATCATTATAACGGCAGTTTAAATTTAAGCCTCATTCACACTCCCCCCACCCCCCAAGATACCACCTAAAAATCGGTCCTCTAGGATAATGTTTCAAATAAAACTGACAAGTATATATATATATATACTCATGCAGTTAGTATTCCAAATTTTAAGAAAATCTTTGGAGTCATTTTCGATAAAAATAAAAAACAAAATACTCAGAAACCTTTCCGGTTAACGGGTTTTTCTTTGAACTTGGAATTCTAGCAGCTGTTATTATATAGGTGGTCAAATCGTACAGTACACCCGAAGTGATATTTTGGAAGAAAACTTAACGTTTACAACGTTAAGAACCGTGCAACAACAATTTTCCTTGAAAAATGTTTTATAAAAATAGTGATCTGTAATGGGTGGAGTATAGTAAGGGAAAGTTAAAGAAAATCGGTGGAACTTTTCTAGAGACGATCGCAAACATTTAGTTGATTAGCGTTTTCAGTTGATTTAGTTGATGGCGATTCTGTTCATGCGCGCGCACACACACACTAAAAACATTCGCGACACTTTTGAGTTTCTAGTGAAAACTAAATTTCGAAACTTTGCCATATCTTCTCACAATAATAAGAGAAAGTTAAAATATCTCAAATGATTAGAGGAAAACCACAGTTACACTTGATTAGTCATTTAGGAGATAATTATTGTTCTCACTAATTGTTTCTTCTCCCACTTGAATGATAATAATAATCACAAAAAGTTTATTATTAGCACAAAAATAATAAAACCTAGTTAGTGCTTTATTGTTATTATACCTATTAACTTAATGACTTTGTTAATCATACATTATATTTATTTTATTTTTTTTTCTTGTAAAAGTGAGTCATTTTTTTTTTTTTATTTTGTCGGTTAATATGCGAAGTTTGTTTGTCTGTTTGTTTTTTCCTTGCAAAGTACAATGTATGATTCATCTAGTACAATTTTAGTGCAGCGATAGTGTTATAATTTACATGATAAACTATGTCCTGTGTATGTCACATTTCATTTTGTTGTGAAATGGCTAAGATTATTTATACTCAGGAAACTCAAGTTGAAATAATCGTGGAGTTGTTTGAGTAGAAAAATATTCGAATAAATTATTAATAAAATGGATAAAGAGGCGACATATCAGCCGGCCAGGATACCTGGAAGGATTGGTTGAAGGAAAGAATAATCGGAAAAAATATTTTACTTAGGAACTATGTGGAGGATGAGCAGGAGAAGGCGAAAAATTAGATGTAGAATAATTACAAGTTTCTGGCCATCCAGAGAAATGTGCGAATGTGTTTGCAGATAAATCATTAAAAAACCAAAGACTTGTTAGCATCTCGTTCTGATCAACCGGATATGTAAAAGGCTCAGAATATAAATATTTTAAGGAAATTCTTTCGAAAATAAAAAGTCTAAAAAATATTTTGCAATCGAAACACATCTCCCGTAAACATAAACTGTAGATTTACAAAACGGTCATTAAAACGGTAGTTATTTATGCATGTAAAACACTAGTAATTAACGATAATGAATATAACCTACTCCGAAATTTGGGAAAGGAAGTTCCTGCGTAGGATTTTCGGGCCATAGAAAATAAATGAAGAATGGAAAATCAGTAGTAATGCGGAACTGAGAGATTTGTATGATTCGCCGGATTTGGACAGAAAGATAGGAGAGGGCTGAGGCTGATAACGGAATGGAAAAGAAGGACAATTTGCAGGCCGAGGAAAAGATGGCTGGAGGATGTAGAAAGATACGTTCGTGCATTCGAATAGACGCTGGAGTATAAATACTCAGGATAGAGCGGAATGGAAAAAGGTTACTTTGGACGCTAAGGCCCTTTAAGGGCTGAAGTGCCAAGGAAAAAAATATTGAAGGTAAGATCCGGACGGATGGTAGGAAACTGTTCGATAACACCCATGTCACCAACAAAGAACTGGTTTTTGCCTGAATCCTTTGTGTCAGATCGGTGGTAGTACCTAAACGGAAAAGCAAGTTTGAGCTTCCTATGATTTTTCGTTTTGGGATATTCTGTTACACACATACACACACACAAACCGTTCGCTAAAAACATTTTTTCGTACTCAAAGGTCCTCAAACATTTATTTCCGACAAAATCAATTTCAAAAAATTTGGCACGACGCAATACTTTCTCTTACTAGGAGCAAATAAAATCCGGAAATGCAAATTCACCAAGGTTATATATATATATATATATATTTCATTTTCGCGGTATTCCTGAAAATGGCTCCAAATATTTTCCTTAACACACGTATAGATACATCACTTCCTATATGCACTTACTATACATCTACTTATACACGTAATACTTTTATTGGAAACATTTTCTTCAGAATTCAAAATACAAAATTGATTTTGGGATTCAGAAAGTCTGCGACCTAGTAGGCAGTTGAAGGAACTATAAACAATAAAAATTCCGATTTTTAAGACAATTTCTCCAAACAGAATCGAAAATAACGCAATGAGTGTGTAAATTTGGTAAAGACTTACTAGAAATGGAGAACTAGTAACTGCAATATGATAAGTTATTGTGATAGAAGGCTAGGATCGTGTTAAAATCGCGTTAACCTAATTTAGATACACGTAATTAACTCTTGTCTCCCCCAAGCCGAAACAGTTTGCAAAAGCAATTCTCGAATTTACCCACAAAAATGATGTAGTATTTTGTTGAAGGATATTACTTCTGCAGTTATTTAGTTTGTCCAATTTTGTGATCGCCTGCTTAGTAAAGTTTACCATAGCTAGAATGGAATTATCACTATGGTATTATTACTTTTAGCACACACGACATACTTAAATTACCACTTAAATGTCAAGGTCAAAAGCTGGTGATATGCAAAAATTTAAGTTTATTTATATTCTTAAACGTTTTAAATAACTCATGCACTTTTTACTTCAAACACATTACTTCTCGCAATATACGCACTGGACATTTGACCATGATTCACGAAGGTTGGAAACTGGAAATCAACGGTAACACACTTAAAAAAAAATGCTGCGAAACAGTCACACACCTTTCTCTTGCTGCAATTCTCACAATTTCTGATGGATAAATTTTCTAAAAAGTCGGAACGGAATTTTCGCGAAATATTTAGAATTCTCTCATTTCCCGCTAGTAACACCAATTCTGAGCCTGTAATGTCTCAGTTATAAATCAATCAGTTTTTCCGGCAAAGTGTTTCAAGCTAAATAAGTTGAATTGTTATCGTATAAGAAAAATCGTACAAAAGCTGGGAAAAAAAGAAACGTTCACCAAAGTCACACTTCCGGTTTTTGATTTTAACCGAAATCTGGGAGGCGGAACTGATGATGAAATAAGAAAAAAATTTGGTGCGTGAAACACTCACACGATTTTCTGTTATCTAAATTAATACAATTTAATCAAGAAACAATGTTAAGTTGGTCTGGCCATAAAAATAGTGGCGGGGATTTTACTTATATATCGGAGCGGCCAGTGGAACGCTCTATTCTAAACTAAGGAAGCTTACGCAAATTTAAGTTTAAACTAACTGACAGACCTTTAAAATCAATTTCTTCAGAAAAATGTTTGAAACGCAAGTGATCGGTAGCAAGCATTTGGAGTTTAAAGAAAATAGTTGTAACCGTTTCCGAGAAAATTCCACAAAACAAAAGCCTATTCTGTAAAATCAAACTTTCGGTAAACTAAATTTTCTTCAGATTTGGAATTCTATCAGCGCTTCTATGTGTACTACTACTTATGTGTACTAATATTATGTAGGTGGTAAAAACCATATATTTTACTGAAGCGGTACTTTAGAAGAAAATAATTACGCTACTTTCCCCCAAAGCCCTCCCAAAAAATCAATTTTCCAGGGAAAATGTTTCAAATAAAAGCAGTAGATATTTATGAGTGAGTGTACACAGTATACAAAAATCGTTTCAGCCGTTTTCGAGAAAATCACGAAAAACTGGGAAAAAAAAATTCAGTAAAGTCGCACTTTCGGGTGATAGATTTCCGCCGAAATCTTTGTGCCTGATTCGGTGGTAATACCTAAACGAAATAACCAAATTTAAACTTCCTGTAACTTTTCGTTTTTGAGATGTTCCACTAAAAAACACACCCACAATACAGACCATTCGCTAAAACATTTTTTTCGCAATCAGGGAAACCCACAACATGTATTTCCAGTGAAAACACAATTTTGACAATCTTCGAACAGCAGTTAAAGAATCAGAGATATTTTCCGCCTTTTTCTTTTCGTGGTCATCGATCGGTTTCGGGCGTTCGCCCATCATCAGGATGTTTTGTTAAAACAGTGTGATAACATAGCCTTGCATCAATTGAATTTGCTCTGTGCAAGTCGATGTTATCACACTATTTTGACAAAACATCCTGATGATGAGCGAGCGCCCGAAACCATTCGATGCCCTCGAAAAAAGCAGACTATTACGGAAAATATGTCTGATGCTTTCCATTTCTGCGGACTCAACCACAGCAGTTAAGGAAATTTAAAAAAAATATCAAGTTTCAGCTTCTCGTGATTTTCATTTTGGAGATATTTGGGGTTCACCTTCACCCATAGCATCAGGCTTGACGCTAAAAGAAAAAAAAAACTCCTTTTGTACTCAGGGGACTTCTTCTTCTTGTTTCCCTAACGCCTTTGTGTCGTTAGGCGTGGGGGAGCAGTCCTTCTGTGCTGACATTCTTCGGTCCGCTGACATTCTTTTCATATCTGTGTAGCCCTTGCCTGCCCTTCACGTTTTATTTTCTTGTTGGTACATTGATCGCAGCCTATCTCTGGGCCGCTTACCGATGGGTATGACATCCAATAATTTTTTTTCTCTTTCCTGTCTTGATCTATGCGGCAAACATGTGCAAACCATTTCAGCTGCCTAACTTCTAGGGTATGTATCAGTGATGCCATTCCTAACTAAGTCTTTCTTATCCGTGTATTCCGGATCGGATCTCTCCTCGTTCTTGCGATGATCTTTCTCAAGAATCCCATCGCAGAAGCGACCACTTTACTTAAAAGCTTTTTATTTGTGACCCAGCTTTCATATTCGTAAAACAATACCGGGAGATGGATAGTTTTATAAAGCCTTAATTTAGCCTCTTTGCTCAGTTATCTTTTGCTGATCAGGGTTGTGCATATATGATAGAAAATAGAATTTCCTTTCCAATTCTATTGAGCACCTCATGATTAATCTTACCTTCTTCTAGTCTTCTTATATGTATCACCTTTGTTTTTGTGACGCATTAATTGACATGCCCTTCTTGCTCAGTTCTTCCCATCATTCATTCAAAGATATTTATTTGTAGCTCTTCTTGGGACGTGGCTGTTTAGTAAAAAACAGGAAATAAAATAAAAAAAATAAAAGAAAATTAAAAGGTGAGAGGGGGCGCTTCTTATAGGCTTTCCAGTCCCTCTGGTGGGTTCTGTTAAATAAAAAAGAGAAATGAAAACAAAAGATAAGGGATGAAAATATTAAGTGGACTGTAAATATGTAGATTGAATAAAGAGAGGGCAAATGGGCTCATATAATATGAACAAAATGAATATTGAATTAAATAAAATAAGTAGCAAAAATATTTATTATCTTCAACAAGCCAAAAGGAATGGCGCTTACCTTAAACGCAGAAACCTTAACGTTAGCGTGGGTCGACTCAAATCCTTTAGCCCATATTGGGGGGGGGGGGGTCAAGGAAGTGGAAAATAGGAAAAGGAAATAGGACCTTATGTGCCTGTAACTCCAGAGTCTTGATCCACACTACTGCTTGGCTGATGAATCTTGATATCTACTTAAACGGGCTCCTGGAAACTGCAAGGCCGGAGAAGCAACCGGAAGTAGACCATGTGCTTGTGCAATCAACCTTAGCTGGCCGGGAGAATCCGGAGACACTCACTCGACAAGAAATCAACTTACTAACACTGACCCCGAGGAAAACCAGAAGTGACAACACTTGGGTTTTCACGTAAAAGGGAAGCGGAAGCGGTCTAAACTGTATAAGTAGAATGTGCCAAACGCTTGTTCGAGCGTTAGTTAGTGACTCACTGGAGAGGGTAATTAAAGGGACTACCCCCTCTCTACATTTAGGACACAGCCTAAAGATTGATAAATTATTATATTCTGACGGCGGCAAATTTAAATTCGGATAAATACCGAACAGTGGCTCTAAGGACTATTTGCCTAGATCAATGGTTATGCCTTTACCGGCATAAAATTCTTGAAACGAAATTTGTGGGGTTCTTCGCAGGTGACTTCAAAATATATAGTTCTGATAAAAAGGCAATTTCTTGTACTGATATTAGGAAGTTCTTGAGCAAGGTGTGGCGTTAGCAAAGAGCCATTTCAGTATCTTTGTGGTTCCATCATCTATATTATTTTTCCATTTCAATATGTTATTAAAATTTAAAGTTCGGAGAAAACTGACAATTAACCTATTGGTAATTAAAAATTAGATTGAGAGAAAATCAATTTACTATTTCTTATCAGATTTTTAAATTTTTTCAATTAGAAACCCATTATTAATAATAATAATAATGATATGTGCCGTTAAATTGCCCCAACCAAATAACGTATACAACATTTATTTTATAAATATAATATCTATCTGAAATGTTCAGATTGAATACAGATTCAATCGCACGGTTTAGTACAATATTGACAGACAGACTTACATACAAACCGAACAGAATTACATTTCTGACATTCCCAGCAATACCGGAAATTAAATATTTCTTTTGGTAACATTGTAGTCACAAAGTTAAGTAAACATTCATTCATATTTCTTGTGAATGTAAAAAGTTCTCAGAGCGTGAAAAAAAAAAGATCAGTTATTTTCCGTTCTTATTACTTTCTCTCACTGCTAGTAAGAGAAAGTATTGCGACCGTGCCAGATTTTCGAAATCGAGTTTACACCGAAAATAAATGTTTTTTTGAGGTTCCCCCGAATTCGAAAAAAGTTTTTAGCAAATGATGGGTGGGGGTGTGTGAGGGGGGAACTGATTTTGGAGGGGTATTAGTGGGGTCTGTCAGTTATGTTCTTTAAATTTAAATTTGCATAATCTTGGTTGTTTTTGATAGTGAGTACCGATCACATTTGACATAGAGCTCCAGGATTACAAGTGAAATCCCAATCACCGTGTTTATGGCCAGCCCAACTAACAATGTAACGCTGTAATTAAAAAAAAAATGTCTGGTTTAAATGGTAGTTATTGAGAGTAAGAGAGAGTCTTGTGAGTGTTTCACACCGGATTTTTGTAAATATTATATACTTCAAGTTTTAACAAGGATTCCACCAGAAGATGCTTATAGCAGATCAACCTAATTAAATATTTGTAAAAATCTGTTATGAAACAATCACACAACTTTATCTTGTTGCAGTTTGTATAGTTATTATTGAAAAATTTGCTTCAAACTTATAATTATTGCCATTGTTAATTGTCTTCAATGTTATATTAGTGGGGGAGGCTGAACTTAATCAAACAACTTTTTGGCGGGAAGCACACCTCCCTCCCTCCCTCCCTCCCTCCCGTAAAATTCCCCCTCAGATGAATTTTCTCGGAAAAAGGGTTTAACGAAATTTGATTGGTCTCTATATGTTCAGTCAGTGTACCAAGTTTAACGAAACCTCTTGTTGTCTTCATGCAGCAAATCGCAGGAAAACTGAAAGAAATTGTTCAATAATGTCGCACTACGTTTTTTAAATTTGCACGTTTGGCATTACATTTAATTCTAATTAATATTTTGAATTACTCCACTTTAGAGGTGGAGCGTGTGTTGATGTAGTGGTTATGAGCATGGACTTGTAAGTGGGAGGACCCCAGTTCGAGTCCCGCGTATAACTGCTAAATTTTATATTCATTGAAAAAGTGTTAATAGTAAATTTAGTGCTTCCGCCCCGTCCACAACACCTAATTTGGTAGAGTTAAGCCCGCCTGAAAAAGTAGCTCCTCTTTAGAAGAGAGGATAACCCCACTTCTACCCCTAAAATGAATATTCTCAGAAAAATGTTTCAAATAGAAGTTGTGTATATTTGTGGTTAGTAAATCAAGTTTAAAGTAAAAAATCGTTGGTGCCGAGAATCAAGATTGAACTTTCTCCGACTTTCCATTTTCGAGCAATAGCTTCACCACATCCTATATTCTAAAAGCTTAGAACCTATATCTAAAAACCACTTTTTCGAACTCTTGAAAAACGGTGAAAAATGTTATCCAAAATTTGACACGTTTACATTACTTCCTTTTAATAACGGTAAAGAGAAAGTAAAAAGGAAATTTTCTACAGTGAATCGTAGAATTTATTAATCACATTATTAAACTATATATGTAAAAAGGAAAACAATCAGCTGATTTGTTGCACGTTAAATCATAGCCTTCTATATCTGAGAAACTGAGAAATATTTAACTATATATGATGAGATCATGTAAATTAGTTGCGAGAGTGGGATGCAAGTAAATAAGTGTGTCAAATTAGTTAGCCAAACTATTTTATCAGCGATATCCTATGGGCGCCTTCGCCAGTTCCCCTTAGAGTCATTTTGTTGCATTATAAATGAAATTCTCTCTCTCTCTCTCCTCATGTACCTGTATTGGTGGAATGATAGAGATAATAAATAAAGTTTAGTTTGTGTGCACTTTATAAGACAGACAAAATTAAGTATCTAAGTTGTAGAGAAGAGTAAGAGAATTTTATTTTAACTAGATGCGCTGTAACAGTGTGCGCATTGTCTGTAGTGCGCATATCTTGTTTTATATGTGCATAAATTTCACCAAGGGTACATTGTTTGCATTTTAAAGGCACGTATACTTTCAAAAAAATTTAAAAAAAATAAAAAAAAACCTTTATTACTTGTTAGACTTATTTTGCGCATTATATTCGTATTTAATAAACTTTCTTTCTTACATTTCTTAAAAAAAAAAAAAAAAATTACGACTGATGAAAAGATTAGATATTATGGTACAGTGCAAGCGCAGAATACTAATCAGCAACTATAATATTTTTGCTTGGATTCAATTATTTTAGAAACCTATAATTATGTTGATTCCAAAAAATATATATTTCTTTTTTCCAAAAACTATAATAATGTGCCAAATATTTATCTAACAAAAATTTGTGAATAAAGATGTGATAAAAACTTTTGAATTTGTGAATAAAAGTTTTAATTTGTGATAACAATCACACGACTTTTTCTTACTCATTGATACAATTTAATTAACAAAGTTTCTTTAAAATCCACAATGTTTAAGAACTTGTTGGGCTGACCATAAAAAAAAGGTGATGAGGGATTATACGTACCTGATGGACTTGTGAGGGGCGCTTTCTGTCAATGCCGACAAAGCTTGTGTAGTTTAAATTTAAACTTAACTACACACCCCTAAAAATCTTGTTAAATAATTTTTATTTTTTTTAATGTTTGACATAAAAGTGATACGTTTTCATCTGCGCACTGAGAGATTTGAAGAAAATCGTTGTAGACGTTTCCATCGCAAACCACGAAAAACTAAAACTAAAATTCAGTAAAAACCGCATTTCTGGTTGATGGATTAAATAAGGCTAAACGGAATAAATAAGTTTGAAGTTCGCATGATTTTTCGTTTTTGAGATATTTTGTTCAATGACAACGCACATATACCCATGCAGACCAGACCATTCGCTAAAAACATTTCACTCGTATTCGGGAGAACGAGTATACCCAACGCTTGTATTTCCAGCGGAAATTCAATTTGGTAAAATTTGACACGATCGCAATACTTCCTGTTATTGAGGCCCTACTGCAGTTTCAATGATCTACCGGAGCTCTGTTAGGTGACAGTGTTTGGGACATAGACTGTAGTTAGGAAATGAGTAAGAAATATGTTAGAATCTTGTACAGGATCCAATTCAACCTAACTATAATACAGAACATAAACTATATAACAAACACTCATTATTGGAACCGTGATTAACTGGTTGGGCCATAATACTGGATAAATGTGTGATATTATCTGCCATAGCTTGCGCTACCTTTTCTTCATTAATTCTGCCCGATTTCGGATTTTCTTCCATTGTCATGGAGGATGTTTCATCAACAACGTTTTAGGAAGTTTGACTCCAATTTACAAAAGTTTCTGTCACCCACCCACACACACACACACACACACACACACACACACACACACTATACATATTGATTTCTCTGTGTAATGGAGCTTGAATCGGCAGTTTTAGAAAATTTATCCTTCAGTCATGATAGTCGGTTACATTTTTATAGTGGGAGTTCATTTATGTGTTCACAATGTCTGTTAGAAACTGTAATTTCACAGACTGCACACAATCAGTGCAGACACCCAGTCAGCCGGTGTCTGAGGAAATTCGTCTGCCCAAGGTCAAAAATTTAATTTCCTAAAAGCTGATAAAATATATAAACTGCGAATTATATAATCTTTAAAGATGATTTATTAATCTAATTTATTCTTTTATATAAGGAACTTGAAAATAAATTATCTGTGAGTTTATGTTTAGTTTTAACTAAATTAAAAAATAAAGACTGTGTAAACGTAATAAAGAGGACAAAAATAATCATTCCAGTTGTTGTTGTTGTTGTTTAAAATATAATAATAAACAAACTAGTACTGGAAGGCGAAGACGAAGAAAAGGAATACAAACTATCTAATAAGAGTAATGTATCTTTGGAATACATTCCAGGAGTTGGAACTGGGAGTCTGAGACCTTGGCACAACTTCCAGTCTGATGGCGTCATCCAAGGACCAAATCTAATAAGATTAAAGTTTTTGAAGTAAGTCTGTGTTTATTTTTTTTATTGTTTATTTCTTTTATTCTTTTTTTATATATATATATCTACAGCTAATGTTATATTTTCTTGTTGCCATTAATTTTAATAACTTAAAACGTTGTTTCCTATTGTTATAGTAATTCCATAAAATGCATTTCATTAAATTTGTTGTACTAACTTTATATACAGAGACCTATCACTTTATATACAGAGACCTAACACTTTATATACAGAGACCTAACACTTTATATACAGAGACCTAACACTTTATTTACAGAGACCTATCACTTTATATACAGAGACCTATTACTTTATATACAGAGACCTATCACTTTATATACAGAGACCTATCACTTTATTTACAATGACCTATCACTTTATATACAGAGACCTAACACTTTATTTACAGAGACCTATCACTTTATATACAGAGACCTATCACTTTATATACAGAGACCTATTACTTTATATACAGAGACCTATCACTTTATATACAGAGACCTATCACTTTATATACAGAGATCTATCACTTTATATACAGAGACCTATCACTTTATTTACAATGACCTATCACTTTATATACAGACACCTATCACTTTATATACAGAGACCTATCACTTTATTTACAGGACCTATCACTTTATTTACAAAGACGTATCACTTTATTTACAGAGACCTACCACTTTATATACAGAGACCTATCACTTTATATACAGAGACCTATCACTTTATTTACAGAGACCTATCACTTTATATACAGAGACCTATCACATTATATACAGAGACCTAACACTTAATTGGAACTTTGTCCTGACAAAGTTCATTTAACGGGGTTCATAAGTAGTAACGTTGGGCACAAAAAGTAGTTTTAGTAAGTTTAGATTCACCCATTGATTTAACATTAAAGGAACAAGAGGATTAGAAATTAACAGAAAATTTGTCATTTATAAGTAATAGAATTCATCTGAGTGTTTCACACCAGATTTTTTTTTTTATCCTATTTTATGCATTACCATTGGTTGCTCCCGTCCAGAAGAGTGTATGTTGCACCTGTCCAGATGTTCTATTCTTATTTTACTTTTCCATCCTCCTTTACATCACAGGTGTGCTCTCACATTTTGTTTAAATAACTCACACACCTGTTAAATATTGCTTTAAAAAAAAATTAAATCAACTGATTTCACTTTCCGCCCCTCTTCGGTCAAAGTTTTTTTTTTTTTTAAAACTAGTCTTGTTTAAAATGATTAACAAAGAAATCTTTAATCACTCACTAATTATACAATAATTGATCTCTAAAACAGTAACAGTTTGTAGATAATCTGATGTGAAACAGTCACACGACTTTCTCTTTTGTCTTAACAAAAATATAGAGGTGTGCGGCGGGGGGGGGTACAAGTATCTACTCAGATGTGTTACGTTCTAGTCCAAAATAGAGCGCCAATAATACTGAACAAACACATTTGAAATTTAAGTCGAAGATTCCGCCCCTCAGGTCCCCTAGAAACAATTTTCCTAGAAAGATGTTGGGGATAAAAGTGATAGGTTTATATATATTAAAAGAAAATTTAAAAAAAATCTCAAAAACATAATATGTAAATTCGCACTAGGTGTTGGTGTAGTGGTTATGAGCATGGACTTGTAAGTGGGAGGTCCCCAGTTCGAGTCCCGCGTATAACTGCTAAATTTTATACTAGTTTAAAAAATGTTAATGGTAATGTAAGTGCTTCCGCCCCCGTCCACGACACCTAATTTGGTAGTTGGATATTAAATCCGCCTGAAAACACTATATATACGAGTATATATGCATAAATACATACAATACAATTTATGCATATGTATAAATTTATATCATAAATCAATTTTATATAAGTATAGAAGTAAGTTTTATAGAATTAAGTTTGAACTATTTATTTTTATGGTTTATTATTTCTACTTTTCTTTTAAGTTGTTTAAATAAAAATTATGTAACAGTTGTATTGAAAGGAATTGTCAGACACGACTCCTCTGACGGCCAACTGTTAATGGAAACTGTCAAATTTGCTGAATTCATAATAATAGTTGGTAAAATTTCAATCCTACATTAGTGTTAAAATAATGTTGAAAAAATATAGTGGAATAAAGATACTATGTTTCTCCTTACTGTATGCATGTTCCAATTTCTTGCGCAATAAGTAGGTGAACTCTAGTTGAATGTAGAACAGTCACAGTCTACAATAGCCTATACTGTTTCTTTAGGACTTAACTAAGCGACCCACTTATATCAGCGAATTTTTTTATGTCTTTTAAGTGGCAACCTTTTTTTTTTTTTTTACTTCCTGTTCCTCTTTGGGTGCAATTTTCGAAATTAAGTTTTCACTGAATAAAATGTTTTTAGCGAATGTTTCCATCAAAATCCATGTATCACAAATGCGACTTTACTGTTACATATTTTTGTGCAGATTTTCTTAAAAACGCAATATTAGAAGTAGGTAGCAGGTTGTTGTAGGGGATTATCGCACTGCGACCTGAAAGATCTATTATGCCCCTCGGAGCCTTCTCAGTGCACTGCCGGCCTCCAAGCAGGGTTCTTTAGCTACCTACACACAACATTGCTCATCATCGTACAGTGAATTGCAGAGGCTCCTAGGAAGAGAAAATCTAAGGACAGCATGCTGGATTCGAACCCGGTACCTCCGCGTTGCTAGTCCAGCGCGCTATAACTGAGCTAATCCCTTCTTTTTCCCTTGGCTTACGCCAATTAATTAGGGACGCAGACCCTAGTTTGTGAACTGTGTTTGTGCTTGTCTGTAAAGTTTAGAGTGTATGCAGTTTAAGTGTATTGTGTTCTGTTCTGACGAAGCGCATGGGTACTGAGCTGCAGCACTTCATGCACTTCCACAACCCTGGACCCGTTGGGGTCGCTACTCCCCAAGTAATTGCATGCAACAGATACCACTTGCGGGCATAGTGATCTGTGATATTAGAATTCGAAATTTTAAAAAAATCTGTTAACCAGAAGTATGACTTATAGAGAATAGGTTTTTGAGATTTTGTGTAATTTTCTCGAAAACAGCTGCAACGATTTTCTTTTTAACTTGGAATGCAAACTGCCCAGATATAGCCCTATCACTTTTATTGTTATAGTCCTATAACAATTTTCCGGATTTTTTTTTTTAATTCAAACGTTATTTGGGTTTGTTGTTTGGTGTTGCCTTCAGAACTGCTCTAAATACAACCAAGCGACTACTTGCCTTGGGTGCTAACCTACATGTACCAGTCACCACTTCTAGGTTTATGTTCGGGGCTATTTAGTAACAATATCCAAGTTTAACGAAAAGCTATCTATTTTATAATAAACTGTATTAACAGGCGGAGGAGAGAGTTGGCTGACTGTTTTCACATCAGATTTTACTATGATATCCTGTGAAATAACATTAGAAAAAAAAAATATGGACAGCGTGAGCTTATTGTTTGATGGATATAGTTGTAGGCGACCCAGCGGGGGGCAGGAGGGACACACGCGCGCTAGTGAGAAGAGTGTCTATTGTGGTTTTTGAAGTAGAAGAAGTAGTTTATTTTAAGACATAAAAACCGGTTAGTTGGTTGGCTGCAGTGTATAAGAAGGCTAGACGGGGTCGCAGAGTTAGGTTGTAGAGGGAGCACACTGTTCATACAGATTCACATACACACAGGCAAACATCGAGGAAGAGGAGAAGGATGGCTATATAGGTGTAAGTCAATGTTTTGTTAGGATGGGGTGGGGGATTCGGTTAGTTCTTGTTGTCGGTGGGCAGATCGGGGAGGGGGTTCCAACAGCCAAGTCAGAAAAACACACACACACACACAGACATACGAGGACTGTTTGTGGGGCTGTTGTAAAAAGGACCCCGGTGTTGTTGACCTTCTATCGATGTATGGTGTGCGAGGGACTTGATGCATCCACCTCACCGAAACTCTACTTTCCATAATACATCCATACACACATTATATACATACAGATATAAACATATTATATATATATATATAAAAGAATATACATATATTTATTATCTTGGCGGGGAAATCTTCTAAATCAATTCTCTCTCGCTCGCTGCCTCCCTCACCCCAGTATTGCATTGAGATATTGAGCAGGTTAGGAATGTGCTTGGAAGGTTATTTACTTGTTCTGTAGCCTTGTTCTTTTCGTTAAAAAAAAAATCTGGTGTGAAGCACTCACAAACTTTCTGTTACTCCTGTTAAAACAATTACATAAATTAGAGGTTAATAATATAATATAAAAGTACCGGGGGGGGGGGGGAGGGGCTGGCCCAAATAAAATTTGCAATTTCACGCCCCAAATTCCGCAAAATTATTTAAAATCTATTGTTTTGGTGACAGTTATATCTCTACAATGAGCATTTCAAAAATTAGAGGAAATAATTATCGTCATTTTCGAGAACATTCCGCCTCAAAAAACTCAAAAACCAATTCTGTAAAGTCTCACATCCGGTTATCTGGTATTTTCCTCAAATTTGTTACTCTAGCTACTAATGGAAAGCTTGACGTTAGTGTTCCCTCTAGAATCTCCTAAAGATCAATTTTCGCGGGAAAATATTAGAAAATAAAAGTGACAGGTATTTGTGTGTGCAGACTGTACACGGAGTTTAATGAAAATCGTTCGAACCGTTTTCCAGCAAATCGTGGCAAAGTGAAAATGAAAACATTCAGTAAAGTCGTATTTTCGGTTGAAGAATTTTGACCGAATCGTTCTTGACCAGATGCAAAAATTCTACGGTTTTTCGTTTTTGTGATATTCTGTGCTAACTCACATACACTCACACACACACTCACACTCACACTCACACTCACACTCACACACACACTCACACTCACATACACTCACACTCATACACAAAAATTTAATTTCCCGGAAAATTTAAGTTAGGGGTTTTTGGAACCTGAAACTTTAGATTTCAAATGTTTTTGTGATTACAGTTTAATCACTTCAAGTACTAACTGCCCATGGGGCCTAACCAACTTGTATCCTCCCCTAACGCCCCAAAATTTATGTCACTCGCCTAGTGAGTAAAAATTTGCAAGTTTAAAAAAACGGAAATTGCCAATTTTATATCATCAATTTCGTATCTATTATTAACTCATTAAGAGAAAATTGGGTGAGTATTTCATACCGTTTTTTTGTTCAAATGAAAGTGAAAGGGTAAAGAGTATCTTCAAATGATTGATCTCTTTTCTATATTTATAAATGATAGAAATGGCGTAAACATTTACGAAGGTCATCGTAACCAAGCCTATAGTTTTGTCGGCTACCAACAGACGGTCCATTATATGCGCTACTTCTCCACAATTTCATCGAATCGGCCATCATTGTCATCTTTCAATAAACTTTCTTCTCATAAAACCCCCGCATTTATATTACAAACTGTAGGCGAGATGTGGGACAGGCCGGAAATTGAAAATATACTTGTGTGTTTTTTGTATGCTCAAAATGAAACGGAAATTGTGCACCACATACCACATTTATGAATAATCAGGTACACACCTGTACCTTGTTTCTTATACAGAACATTTTCTATTTATGGAAAGTTAGTTAAATATTTGAAATGAAATAAAACTAAATAGATTTAAGACAAGCTGGTTGGTTATCAGCCGATTTTTACTTTCTCTTGTGCTGACCACACACACACACACACACACACACATACGTTCACGCAGACCAATTTCTAAAAACCATTTTTTCGATGTCATGAAACCTCAAACGCAGGGAAAACCGATATCGAAAATTTGACACGATCATTATGGAAGCACTTCTGGTTGACGGATTTGATCGAAACCTTATTGTCAAGTGCGATGATGATACTAAACGGAATAAGGAAACGGAACGGAAAGAGTTTCCTACGACCTTTCATTTTTTTGAAATATTTTGTTCAATATAATATCACAGACCATTCAGTAAAAACATGTATTTCCGGTGGTAACTCAATTTCGACAACATCGCGTACTCCCTGTTACAACGGTAAGAGAAAGTGCAGAATGAAAAAAAATAAAAAGTAAGGGCACTTTTGACGCATGACATTAATACAGTTGGTAGACTACTGATAGAGTGAGTTGGGTATGCCACAGTAACTAGGAAACCGTGTCAATACTGACAACACACTTCACATATGTGTTCTATAGCCTATATATCTGCCGTATGTATTGTGAAAGCACCAGTTTTATAACTTCTTCATTAGAAATAGGTGAACTCTTGACAATACACGCTACCTACATATGTCCATTTACTTACTAAAATGGTTTGAACAGAAAACACATAGCATTTATTAGAAACTAAACTGTAAACTTATCAGCTGTCCTTCTGGACACAATCAGCTGTTAACTTGTAAACAATTTCCTCTTCCTATATGATTGTTTTTTCTGAATAAAACCTTGGAGGTTTATTGTGATACGAGTATTGCCTTACACTAACCTTTACAAAGTTTATATCTGCTGATTGCGTATATCTATAGGTCAGGGATGCTATTTAGTGCCGTTTTTGAAAAAATCTTGTAGTATTTTTACTTTTCAATATGACTCTCTTAGTAGCTAATCTTCCTAATTAAAATTAATTATAATCTATATTCTACATTCAGTCTGAAAGAAGCAAAGCAATTAATTGTGATTTAAATTAAAATCACTTGAAGAATTTAAAATCATTTGAAGAATTTAACATTTTACGTTTTGGAAGTTCAAGTTTTCTTTCTGCATTAGCGTTACCTGCCTCGGTAATTTAGAAAAAGTAGTTTCCCATAATCTTCCGAGTTCTGCTAATCGCGATTAGAGAAGTTTTCAATTATTTCCAGACACAGACGTTCCGAAAATATACAGAACACTTCTCCTGGTGTTAATGTTTGAGGTGTAAAGCTCCTTGATTTTGTCTCCGAACTACCCAAAATCTTTCCAAGATTTATTTTCCATGGGTGACAAAACAAGCTTTAACTAGTAAGCAGTGTCCATTAAAGCTTTAAAGCTAGTAAGCAGCTTTATCTCTCTGGTCCATATTCCTCCAAGATTGCCTCCTCTAACAATCTAAATGCTTCTTAAGATTTGTCGCCCATAGCCATTAAGCGTATAAATATGCTTCTCGTGTTTCGTTTCCTGCATCCAATAATGTTCAAATATACTTCTTGAGATTTGTTTCATACCCACAGAATGTATTGTGGTTCTTCGGTATTCTCCACAGAATGTGTTTCCTGCAGCCACATAATGTCCATATTTGCTTCTTGAGAATTGTCCTCTGCAGCCACAGAATGTTCAAATTTGTTTCTTGACTATTGCCTTCTGCAGCCACAGAATGTTCAAATTTGCTTCTTCTGTTTTGACTCCTGCCAAAACTAGAAGATGCTTTCTCCGAGGTTACTCACCCGCCCCTCTCCGATCGCCAAAATGTCATACGCGGCCAGCTAGTCTCTAAAAGCCTTTTGAGTTCTGCCAATCTTGGGCATGGAAAATGAATATTTATAGAACATATGGTTGAGTTTAATGTTAAGTTTTGTATTAACTTCAGTTTAATGTCACCAGATGGAAGCAAAATACGCCAACAAAAAGAGCAAAGTTATTTTCAGAACAAAAGTCAATTTTTTTGAGTTTTCCAATTTTTATTTGTTTGTTTATTTTTACTTTCTGCTATAAATTTCTCTAATATACACTGTGCTGTAAACTACTGCTATAAGTTTCTCTTAACTGCTATATATTAAATCTAAATATTAGACGAACTAGCGTTCAAAACATTCCACTCTTCCCATAATTCTCTGTTCTCCCACTATTCTATAAAGGATCCTTCTGAAAATAATAACTTTGAAGATTCAACCTCTAAAATTTATTAAAATCATTTTTTATTTTTAATCTATCTGCATCTTTTTGTTACAATCGAATGATTTTGAGATCGATTAAAATATAAAAATGAAGCATGAATAGGCTAAATATTAACAAACCAAAAACTATCTAAACAAACAAACAAACGTTTTTTTAAAAAAAAAAAAAAGAGAAAAAAGAAAGAATAAATCATTTATTTAATGGGTCATCGATAAATTAGTTGGCAGTTCTCATTAGTCAAAAATGAAGGGAGGTTATAAAGTTAGAATCGACAGAGATTGATTAATGGTTTAGTTTGTATTGGTTCTTATTTTATGAGCGGAATTGTTTTTCTAGGTACTTGTTGAATATTTGATTGAATCTATAGTTGTTATTTGGCTAGTAGTTGTTTCCTATAACATTTAGCTCTCCGAATTGAGAGTGTGGCCTCAGTGTAGTTTAGTATAAATCTAGATTTTTCACTCGTATTGCCAATAGGTTTTCTTTTTCAGTTGTTGACTTGATATTAAACCAATACTGACAAGAATCAGGAATGGACAGTTGAAAAACAAAAGTAGTAGACTGGGGCGGGGTCTAACCTTCTCTCTCCATTTTGCACGCAAATGGCTGTAGTGAATAAATAAATAGTAAATAATAATGGCTTGTAGATTGGCAGTCGTATGACAAGATATCTAAGTCTCTCCTCCCTCTGCCTTGATGCCAAAGTATTTGTTATGGAAAATTGTTATTTTCTCTTTTATTTTCGTTTTTTCACCTTTCTCTGAACAGAGGCAGCCTTGCTCTGCTCAGACAATGGTCATCATCTCTATTTATTCGGTTTTCCACTTTCTCAGTTTCTACCGCCTCTCTTTACCTTATGTTCGTAATAATTGTCTATTTGGAGAAGGGCTTTGGTGTCCTCAAAATTTATTGCACGCCTAGTTATTACAGACGAATGTTCAGCAAGGTGTGATGGTTGTTTTAATGAATATTTTGGTAATGACGCCAACGTAGACAACTTTGCAGAAGTGCAGTCGCACACCGCTTTACACTGGAGTAAATAGTGTATGGAGGCAATAGTTTTTGGACTTCACTATAACTCTCACAGTGGACAGCAACACTCGCATGCTATCGGCAATGACTCCCTTGTAGACAAATGGACTAACCATACTTCACGATACCCTCCTGCGGTCATCCCAACTAATGTCACGAACAACTTTTACTCAGTCACTATTAGGTGCTTTTATCATTGAATTCGACACAATAGTTTAGAACAAAATCCGTCAAACGAACGATTGGATTGATTATCTAGGACCTATTCTTGCGGATGTCATCATGTCTGAATTAATTCAAAATTCTATTAAAAATTTCCCTTTACAATTCCTTTTTTCATCAAATATGTTGATGACTAACCGCTGTCCCTAAAGAACATATCCATACCATCCTGAATACCTTTAATACATACCATCCCCGTCTACAATTTACACACGAAGTAGAAATAGATAATCAAATTTATTTTTTAGACATGACGATTATTCGTGAAGAAAATGGTTCTCTTATTACCAATTAGTTAATGAAATCCATACGTTCTGACAGATTCCTCCATTTCCTTTCCAATCATCCATATAATCAAAACATCAACTTTGTTAAATCCTTTTCCAAACGTGTACTTCATCTTAGCCATCCCCGTTTCTATGATGAGAACAAGTTGAATTATTTAAGATATTTAAAAATAATGGCTATCCCCTCCATGTAGTACAAAAATATTAGATCAACGATCCACAGATAATATGACCAACCTGATTCCCTCTTTGCCATCACAGCAACTTCCAATATCCTATATCTTTATCCCATACTTAGAAGGTCTATCAGAAAAAAATAGCTAAAATCTTCAAGAAATATAACCTTTCTATTGCTCACAAAAACTCCAATCCTCTAAAAAAACTCTTTTCAAAACTAAAAGACCCCACACCCACAACTTTATTATCAGATGTAATTTAAAAATAAATTGTTCACAATGCCCAGCTACATACATAGGACAAACATCTCAATATTTAAAAAACAGACTGTACCAACATAAATACGACTGTAAAACTAAAAAACCGACTGACATGACTACAGCACTAACGAAACACTGCATACAATACAAACATGAATTTGACATGGAAAACACTAAAATTCTCTCCATCAACAATAATAATAAAAAAAGAAATATATTGGAAATGATTCTTTTTAAAAAAGATAAATTATCTATTAATTTTAGAACAGACACCAAAAACCTATCCCTCAGTTATAACAATCTCCTGGAATTTCCAAAACAACATACAGATTAAGACACGGTTTTCCAATCCGCTCTCCTAACCCTTTATAAACCTTGACCCAAACAATATCCGTAACACTCGGTGATGGTATCTCACAGGTTAAACTAGAGTTTATAAGTAATTCTAACTGAAAATTTTTGTAAGTACATTTCCTAAGTTATTTCCATGTACTCTTATATATGCCAAATACTGTCAAAGTTTCAATAGTTGTGATTTAGTTTAATATTGATCTGTTCTACAACAATAGTTTAAAAATAAATTTTAATGTGCTGTATATATCATGCTTTTTATTTAGTTTATTTATATAGTTTATTTAAAAAAAAATTATTTTGAAAATATTTATTTTAAGTTTATTTTGTATGTTGTTTTTCTATGTTTTTTGAATGGTATTAAAACCTTTGTACAGACCTGAAGAAAATAAATTTGCCGAAACGTCGGTAGAAATTTAAAAAGAGTTCTTTTGTACGACCGAACCTCAACATCCAATTTACAACATCGTATTGTTTATTTATTTCTCCCCCTCCCCTCCCCCTAGTAAAAGCAAGTATTGTAATTGTGTCAAATTTTCGATAACGGGTTTTCACCGGAAATACAAGTTTTGAGATCCCGTGAGTGGAAAAAAGTGGTTTTTAGAAAATGGCCTGTATAAATATATATATATGTAAGTGAACAGCATAGCTGAAAAACAAAAAATCGCAGAAAGTTCAAACACCATGGGATCGGACAGTAACTTATCTTTACTGAATGGATTGTTCATTTTTTTTACAATTTTCACGAAAATTATCTACGATTTTATTTAAACTTGATATATCAATTACACGTATTAAGAGATACAACTTTTATTTGAAATGTTTCTCTGGGAAAATTCATTTTAGGTGGTTTGTATGTTTTCCTGTAAAACGCTAATTATTTTATTAAACGATTCCCTGACCTAAATAATAAATATTAATTCTAGTTAAAATATTGATTGGAATAAGAGAAAATCGTGTACGTGTTTCACACTGGAGTTTGAGAAAGTAGAATGAGTGTTTCAGACCAGATTTTTTTTTGTTTACTTTATTTTCGTAATTTTAAGGGTTGTTACCTGTAAAAGTGTTTGCAAGGTAGGAACAAAGTCAGAAATAAAACTCAAGAATATTAAACCCGTCAAGCACTTAATCCAATTAAATGAAGTCCCACTTGTTACTAACAGAAAGAGCTTTGTGCTTAATGTAAATGTTTGTTTTTTATTTACCTAAAAATATTTAAATAAATTTTTCTTCTCTTTTTACTCTTATAAAATACTTATTCCCAGTAAGAGAAATGAGGTTTTCCTAATCTTTGAGAGTCCTTGAATACGAAAAAAATCAGGTGTGGAACATTTTGAACACAACTTTTACTTACTGCAGTTTACAAAATTCTACGTGGCACATTTTATAGTTTGTATACCAAATTTAATTAAATTCGTCGGTGTTTTTATGGATAAAATACGTGCAAAAAGTGAAATTCAGTAAAATCGCACTCCGGGGATGTTCACCATGGTGATTGTACGTGAACTTGTAGGGTTTGAGAGCCCCCTCTGCAATTGTTTGTTTTCGTGATATTTGGTTCTCATTCACACACACCATTTGCCACTAACCTTTTCTCATACTGAGAGGAAGATGAAAACTCAATTTCGAAGAAGTAAATCTGACGACAGCAGTAATTCCTCTTATTCCGGAATAAGAGGAAGTAAAACGAATTTATCAAAAAGAAGAAAAAAAAAAAAAAAATCAACGCTTATATGTATTTCTCTCTCATTTGCTTAGACCATATTCTGAGAATAAAAAACAGCGCTGCCGCCTATATTATAACCTTCTTTTAACAACACACCATATATAGTGAACCTTCCCGCTCTTTATTAAATATTGTTTATAACCTAACAAAAGTAATAGTTGTTTTCTTAAACAATAGCTTTGTTATTAAACAATACTCGAGTTAACTCGATATAATATATATACGTACGTACGACAAAACAATTGTTTGTAGCATTGACTTATTTTGTTGTCAACCGTATGGCTCCGCTGTGTAATGGTCTGAAGTAGGTTAGTTTCGTTTTGTTAATATATATTGCTTACATTATTTGAATTAATTGTCATTAGTTGTATACTGTTAGTTTATTATATACCCGTCCTAGATAATGTATTCAAGAGAGGTAGTTAATTTTATAACCTTATAATAAGGACAACCAGGTAGGGAAGGTTATAAAATGGGCAGACTAACCTGATATAGAGTTATGTCACACAATATCCTTCCACCCATATATAAGTATATTGTTAACTAAATATTTAGCTGGTAGACGTGTATAATATCACGCTCCTCCTTATCGCTATCTATATAATACATCAAAAGGGATGTTTAGAATTTATAATACATAATTGTATACGTTTATATATACAACTTGGTTAATCTAACTGTAGAAGATATATTTAATTATCAGTGTTGAAACTAGCATCTGATGTATTCACGATCGCTAGTTACTCGGAATAATTTTAGTGTTGCCTTAGAAGAAATGTTCATTCGATTCAGTCGAAATTTAAATCACTAAATAAGATTGCAAATGTGTATGCTTACTGCATAAATGATTACATTGCTCTTTTTTGTTAACGTAGAATGAGTTTTGTTAAGTACGACCTACTTCGAAAAAGCGCTACGATTTTCTATACACATTTTAAACTTCCATGAGAACCAAAGAAAAAGAAATTTTTGAAGATCAAACCTAAATCTTTGGATTGGTAGACGATAACATTAATAAAGAAGCCACATTTGACCCAATTTCAATATTGAACGTCACAATTATAAATAGGAATTTACTACAAAATATAATTTTGTTAGAAGCACTCACTAAAAATCCGGCCCGGAGAACTTTTTTCTGTAAAATATGAAACTGTTGATTTGGTCTGTTTTGATATTTACTTTTACTGCATTAATTATTTATATAAGAAGAAAAAGTCGAACATTAAAAATGATGGTTAGTAGTATTTACAGCTATTGGCAGGAATAAAATGACCAACTTTTCTAGATTTTGATTTGTAAATAAGAGAGATAGGTCGATACGTATCTAGTTACTATGCTAAGTTTAAAGAAAATCGCGAAAAACTAGGAAAAAATTCGGTTTTATTGATGCATTTTGATCGAAACCTTGGTGATATATGTGGAAACTTACTGAAACTTCGTGATATATGTGATGGATCAAATGGAAACTTACTGCAATTTTTACGGTTTTAGATATTTACTGGAAGAGAAAGACAACACAAAATACAAAGCTAAAAACATAAAAATATTTGTTTCTAATTTATGGAGCCACATCAACACGTGAAATTGTCAGTGAAAATCAATTTCAAGAATTCGATTTGACCGCAATAATTAACAGAAAATAATAATATTAATAAAAATAGCATTTGGTCAATAAACAGTTAATTTTGAAATAATCATTTTATCACTAAAATCATGGTTTGTTTTTTTAACTTTATAACTCTTGAAAAAATGTATGTATTAAGAAGGATTACAAGACGAAAAAGTCCATTTTGTTTTTAATAAACAAGTTTTTATTAAACAAAATAAACAAGCTTTCGGTCTAGAAGCCTAGCGATTTTCAAGCTGATTCACTATTAAATCTGAACAAAATGGTAGGTTACAGTTTTCTCATTATAATCTTAACCGCAATGGAAAAACAATGACTTTATATATGTTTATATAAGATACACACAGACACAAAGAAACATATACAGACATAGAAAACAGAAAAGAACCTCTATATGACAGTGTTTATGTTTATATATGATGTTTGTACTTATATTATAATTTGATATATATGTGTGCGTATTTGTGTGTGCATATGTATATCCTTGGCGGTTATGTTGTAAGATGTAACCTATCAGAAAACTGCCATGTTTTTCTGATTCAGTTGAGTATCAACTTAAAAATCGCCTCCTCCAATACCGAAAGCTCGTTTATAAATGGTTAAAACTTTTTTGTATACAAAAAAATTGACATTTCGCTATATAATCCTTCTCAATCAATAATTACTGAAAGTGATTTATAGATTTGTAAACTATAAGTTCGAATAAGCAGTTAATATTAAGTTAGTAAAGTGGGAGTGAAGAGTTCAATATAAAGTACTTCAATAACATTAAGAAGTTCTGAAGTGGATTGATATGATTAAAGGAAGCCAGTTCAGTAAACCGGCCTGATGACAAGCAATATTGATCCAGTAGTAGGAGGATATCGGCTTTTAAAGTGCTGTTTGCTACTTCTATCTGTATAACTAGTAACCATTAAAGCAATACAGCTGGTTAAACGCTGTTAATTTATTTTATAACAGATATGGTGACCCTGTTTGAATCAACTTATATAGTAGATAAAATAAGATGTTTCTGGCTCACGGCCGGAAAGTTTTCTAGGCGGAAGTTTTCTCCAACGTATTTATTACTGTAATTATTAGAGATTTTCTTCAGATTTTGATTTGTTTACTAAACACTTAATTGCTGTAAAACACAAAAATTTACATAAATATAAATGATGGGAAACGTTAGATTTTCTATTTCCAACTTAGTTATTAGGACAGGACTTAGTTACCTGAATATGACTACATACTACCGGCTAGCACTAAGATCAATTCCTGACCAAACCTGAAATCTAATATCACAAGATCACCCCCCAACGAAAATCCACTCATGAGAAAAGTCACTTTTAGATGGAGTTTGACCGAAAGTTCAATGTCAGATACGCTTAGTTGTCCCCAAATGGAATATCTCTATGGAATGGAATATTTCTACATCTGCACCCATTCGTTACTCGGAGTATCTCAAAACAATTTGGTGTAAAACTTCACAAGACTTACTTTGACTCCTCTTACTACAGATATATATATATATATGACAAATTTTCTTCAAATTTGGCTCACTTGTCCAGAAATGAATGTACAGGTGGTGGTGGTGGGAGATAAAGAATAATTACCTACATTGAAGAGAGGCCAATAACACTGAACAAACACATTTGAATTTTAACGTGTCAGGTTCCACAGAAACACCCCAAAACAATTTTTTAAGAAAAAATGTTACAAATAAAAGTGATAGGCTTATATCTGTGTTGGTTAGAATTTCAAGTTTAAAGGAAATGATTAAAATCGTTTTCGAGAAAGTTCCACCAAATCCATTTACAGTCCCAGCCATACACACAAACACACACACACTTCACTACACAACACTTCAATATAATATACACTTATCAGCAGCAGCTCAAAAACCTGTAAAATCGCACTTTCGGTTAACCGTTGTTTTTTAAATTTGGAATTCTATCAACGATCCTGATAGTATGTAATATTATATAGGTGGCAAAACAGTATATTATATAAAATATAACATACTAAATTATATTTGAACAGTATATAACGAAACAGCATATTACCCCTTTATTTTGTCGTTCTAGAAAAAATTAATTCCCCCTGGAAAATGTTTCAAATAAAAATTGATATTTATAATCGATATCCCTTTTTAAAATAGATCATTTATGTGTGTACATAGTACGTCAAGTTTAATGAAAATGGTTGCAACCGTTTTTGAGAAAATCACGAAACACTTGAAAAAAAAAAATCCTCCAGTAAAGTGCCACTTCCGCTTGTTCTAAATCGAATATCAACTTTGAGCCTCCCGTGTCTTTTCGTTCTTTTTAGATATTCTGTTTAAACACATTTTTTTCTATTTCAGTGGACCCCAAAAACATCACAGCATATTCCATCATTACCCCATACAACATCACAGCCTATTTCCTAAACCAGTAAGAAAAAAACTAGAGTATCCAAACTGATTGTAGTAATATGTAGCATTCTGCCAATTAGATTTTATTGGAACTGCCTATCCAAATTTATGTCTTAAGCGCGAAGCCACTCTACAGCCATAAAGCAACTTACTCATGAAAGACGGCAGATAGTGAAACCACCATTAAGGTTGTCTGCCAATAAGGCGATGACGATATAAATTCTGGAAGGATGATTGAAGAAGATGGATTTCATTTAAATAAATTCATTTAAACCAAGATTTGGACTTGAGGTTTAAAATTGGGGGAGGGGCATGTTTTAACAATAAGGAGTGGGCGAGAGAGAGTTGTTGGTTGATAACAATATATAGTTTGAATGTTTGGTTGCCAGGGGGCGCTCTTGTGACTGATGCACACCATTAAAGAGGCACTCACTGATTACAAGTCAATCACTGGCCACACTCACTGGCACTCTTGACACTCTACTAACTAAACACCAAATCCATTTACAGTCCCAGCCATACACACAAACACACACACACTTCACTACACAACACTTCAATATAATATACACTTATCAGCAGCAGCTCTACAATACACACTTCGATACCAACGACCAAACTCTTTCCATTGATTGTTTACATTCCAAATTTATTACAAAGTAATAATTAATTGTTTATACAATCATTTTATTCTTTTAGTGATTAAGTAGATATTTTCAATAAATCACTTTTATTCACACATTCTTACTCTGACATGAACAATATATATCAAAAATGAACAATTGCAGGAAGTATTGTAAACTTGGTATTCCGTTTATTTACCATCACAGACTTCGGGCAAAATCCATCAACCGAAACTGTACGCGACATTACTGATTTTTTTCCAGTTCTTTGCAATTTTCTCGAAAACGGCTATAAAGATTATCTTTGTTTACTATCTAAATACATCAATATATATCACTTTTATTTGAAGCATTTTCTGCGAGAAATATTATTTTTTGGGGGGATTATGGGGAAAACAGCATTCCTCTAAATTACCACTTCTGTAAAATGTATGGTGCTACAATTTATATATTATTTTAAATACACATTGACAGAGTTCCAATTTGAAGAAAATCAGTTAACCGGAAGTGCATAAACTAAAAGAATTAAGGTTTTGGAATTTTATCGAAAACGACGATAACGATTTCCTTTAAATTTGAAACGCTAATGCAAAATGTTTTCCATAACAATAACAAAAATATTTTAGATGGCCCTGCGCCATTTGTGGCGTTAAATTTCAAATATTATATAGAGTTGGTTCAATGTTAGTAGTGTTCTCTTCTAGACTATTCTTTTACCAGCCTGGGTTGGTAATTTTTCCCCCACCACTGAGTTAGGACAAAAGGAGTAAAATTTAAATAAAATATTACATTAACAGCGTGTGAGTGTTTAACACTAGATTTGGACTTTTACCTCTGTAAGGAATTTTCTTTTTCGCTCCACTAGGAGCGGCTCTATACGGAAGTGAGGTCTGGTCGATACGGGAAAGTTGAAGCAAAGATTGTTTGCAATGGAGATGGATTTCTGGTCGGGTGTCGAAGTTGCAGAATGTACTAAACGTGGATATTCGACAACGAGTTGGCCTTGAAATAAATCTCCCTCATAACTTCGAAGTAGGAAGCCTCCAATGGTTTGGCCACGAAAATGAGGATGAAATCGAATAGATGGTCTAAACGAATAATGGACTACATGCATGGAAGAAGGAAGAAGGCATGGATAGGCAGTCGTACAAGAATTAGGGAAGGGAGATTGGAGCGATAGGAAAAGATGGAGGGTGGGAATTCTATATGAACACTGTTCACCGACAGCAAAAAAAAATTTTTGTTCATATATCGTAATATATACAGGTGGGGGGCGGGGGCGGATTAGTGCCAACCGCATCAAAAGCAGGTAGAGAAGGATTACATTGCAGACAGCACAAATAACTTTTGAATGTTAACGCCTCAGATTCCTCAGAACCATCAAAAACAATTTTTGCACCACAATGTTATAAATAAAAGTGATTGGTTTATATCTGTGCTTTTAGTATTCTAAGTTCAAAGGAAATCGTGTAGTTGTTGGCGAGAAAACTGAAAAAAAACAATTCTGTAAAATCGCTCTTCCGGTAAACCGTTCCGGAATTCTATCAAAGTTCGAGAAGTATGGTAGAACCATATAGTGCACTAAAGTGGTACTTCAGAGAAAAGCCTACCCCCCCAAAAAGTAAATTTTCCTGGGAAAATGTTTCAAATAAAACTGGCAGATGTTTGTGTGTGTGTGTGTGTGTGTGTGTGTGTGTGTGTGTGCAGGTAGTACAGGAATTTTAAAGAAAATCCTTGTATTTATTTACGAGAAAATCACAAAAAATAATCATACAGTAAAGTGGTACTTTCAGTTTTGTCTATTTCCACTAAAAACCTTATTATCAGGGACCCAGGTACAGCATAAACGAATTAACAAGATTGAACTTTCTATGATATTCTGTTATTGAGTTATGCTGCCCTAAAACACACACACACACACACACACACACACATATTATTCCGGTGGAAATACAATATCGACAAGTTGACACGATCGCAACGCCCTCTATTAGCAGCCAAAAGTGAAAGTAAATTAAAAATAAAAAAATATTGTAGATAAAGATTTTTTTATTTTTATCTTAGCTGAAATACAAGATTCCTGCTGTGACCTCTGGCGGCAAACAACTCCAGCCCAGTATCTTGCTAAAACTCAGATAACCCTAAAGAATTTAAGGAATTTAATATTATAGTACGAGATAATAATGTCTGTCGAATTGTTCAGATAGTTCCAGCTTGGATTAATTCATTCAATTAAACATTTTACTCCATTTTTTCCACATTCTTCATTTATTAATATAAACATATATATATATTTTTTTTTAAATGAATAAATTCCATTTATTTATTTATTATTTATACTGATGAGTAATTTCATTTATTTAATTTAGGAATTTTATTTATTTCTCTAAAAACTGTAAGAGGAAGTATTGCGATCGTGTTAAATTTTCAAAATTTAGTTCTGACCGGAAATACATATTTTGAGGTCCCTTGAGTGTGAAAATATGTTTTTGGGTAAATGACTGTGGGGTATGTACGTGGGGGGAGGACAGTCCATGGCAATAAAATTTCTTAAAAAACGAAATAAAAATGGTGGTCGCTCAAAATATTCCATTTAAGCATTACTATCGTATCCGGTTATGAAGGTTTCGATTAAAATCCGTCAACCATATTTTCCTGATTTTTTTTCCCCCAGGTTCCGAGAAATTCTCGAAAATGGTTCCAAACAATTTTCTGTAAACTTCGCATACTAACTACTCCCCCCCCCCATTCCGTGTTATAAGAAATAATCAGGCAGGTTTTGGTAGGGAATATATGATCATACCACCATTCATACAGACATGGGTTTTAAAGATTACTACTACTACAGGTTTTCCTTCTGAAAGAATGTTAAAGATGTAAGGACGGTAGATTTAGATTTGGCAATATCTATTGATGAGTGGACCATTGTTTCCAGGCTGACATTTAAGCTATTTCTTGTTGTGATTCGGCTGAGCGGGTATGTAATACTAATTTAGAAGGTGTTCGTGTCTCGGTGGATAGATAGGCTGTGTTGAAGGCGCTGAGTTCCTGAGTTTTTGGCTTCCAAGTTGGTACTACAATATTCTGAAAGACCGGAAGAAGAATTTTCTTCCTCTAAGGATGTCTAAGAAGGTTCTTTTAGGCAGGGACCTAGTAAATATGGGAATCTCTGGATATAAAGAGACCAAATTGTGAGCTTGTCTTTCCCCTTATTGGTTCTGAGCTTGCTTTGGAGTGTGTTTCAGTAAATATCTGTTTGATTTCCAGACATAGCTTCACAACATTGATCGCTATGGATAACTCAATGGCTTTTCGGCAGTCTAAGATGCTCTCTGGGGATCCGAACAGAACTTCTACTGAGATGTTGCTGTGCCTTCCACGGCTCAGATTACTGAGCATGTTATGGCATTATGGTTAACAAGACACCTCTATGTAATGGGGCTCATGCCAGATAGAGGTCTTGAGACAGAGATAGAAACACTCATCCATTTTATGTTGCATCTATCTTATAATTGTTTGCTTGATTTGGGAGGAAATTAGGTTTAGGACCATTGATCCACAGGTTGCCTATGGAAGAATTTAGGCTATCCACTTTGAGTTATTGTCCGATTTTATTGGACTGTAGTGTATCTTAAGTAGATTAGCTCCTAGGTCTGTATTTCTGTTCTAGATCCGGTTTGCTATTATTTTGCTTTGGGGTAACTGCCTTCGATAGCTCAGGACTTATTCCTTCCCCATTGACAAATCATAATAATAATTATAAGAAAGATTATAATAATAACTATAAGAGAACCAAAGTCACAATTTAATGGGATGTATAAATAGAGGAAGAAAGAAGAACGGAGGCATCAAGGATTCCAAAGAAAATGTATATCAGTCACCCTACAATGAACAGTAAACAGTAACTAGAATGAAAGAGCTGATTAAAAAACTCAAAACATAAGAAAACTGCTTCATTGATATCAAGTAATATAGGGCAGTGTATTTGCAATGTAAAGTCAGCTGATATCTCAGTTTACCTATTTCTTAAAATTATAGAATATTAATATTAAAAAAACACGCCCATACCTACATAATCACATATCTTTACATAACCCATATGTTTACTAAATAAACAAGTAAATAAACATATATATTTACGAATATATTTGTATAAATATACCTGTAAAAATTCTTGTGAAAGTTATAAATAACAAAAAGAAAACTAATCTAATGTCAATAAAAGCAATAATGTCAGAAATTGATAGCATTGCCGACAATTTATAACAATCAAGCTGTTTATTTTTATGCATGCATGTACCTGTGTTGAGATAGTAAATAAATGTATTTTATAGGTTCTAAAGAGGAGGTTATTATACTTTGTTGGGTATTAAATAATTTATTACTTTCTCTTACAAATTTTCGATATCGGAGTTTTCCCAGGGAAATACATATTTGGAGATCTGACTACGATAAAATTATATATATATATATATATAATCTTCTTCTTAGTCTATTCCTCTTATTACCACTATAGCGGTTTCGAGACCCTGCAGAGCTATCTCCAACCGTCCCTATCCCGTGCCATCTCTTTCCTTCTTCTCCAATCCCAACCTATGTCTTGGAAACTCTGTTGGACATCCTGTTCCCAAATTCTCCTAGGTCTTCCTCTTTTCCTGGAACCTGTCACTCTGGTCTCATATACTCTCCTCGCCAGACTTCCCTCCTCCATTCTCATAACCTGGCCTAGCCAATGCAGCTGGCTGCTTGCTACGATCTCTGCTGCAGGCTTTACTTTTAAATTTCTTCTAATGTACACATTTCTAACTTTGTCCCTTCTTGTTTTCCCTTCTGCTTTTCTCAAATCTCGCATCTTCAAAGCTTGGATAGCGCTTTTATACCTTTCCGTGAGGGTCCAGGACTCACTGGAATATGTAAGAATCGGCAGGAATACAGTCTTATACACGGCTATCTTTGCCGCTTTAGGCACTTCTGGCTTTCCTAAGAAAGCTTGCCCCAAAGCGTGAAAGACTTTTCCTGCGGTAGCCACCCTTTCCTTTATCTCTTCGTCCAGAGTAGGGACAGATAGGCGCTAGATATTTGAAGGTAACTACCTGCTCTAATCCGTCCCATTAACCTGGACATAATGATCTTCTCTTTCCTTTGCTATCACCATGTCTTAGTTTTCTCTGGATTTAGCTGTGGCTTCACTTTTCCCAGCTCTTCCGCCAAAATTGTCATGTTGGTCTGAAGGTTATTCTCACTGTCTGCGAGGATGAGGATATCATCTGCAAAGGCAAACAAACTGTGCCCTGTCCTGTGCAGCAATCTATGACCTAATGGGAGTGGCTTCATTCTCTTGCAGCATTCCTTAATTACCTCGTCCATAAATAATATGAAGAGGAACGAGCTAAGGCTGCAACCCTGCCTAACTCCGTTATTTGTTTTGAACTCAGAGAACTCTGCATTAGCTGTCCTCACAATATTCCTGGTGCTCCTACAAAAACTTTCTACTGCAAGTCTCAGTCCAGGATTCACTCCTTTCTTCCTGAGGACGTTCCAAAGTTCCTGCCTGTGTACCATATCAAAGGCCTTTACCAGTTCCACAAAACACAGGTGCATTTTTCTCCCCACATCTAGCAGCTTCTCCGAATATTGCCTCATGGCGAATATTAAATCTTGAGTGCCTCTTCCACCTCTAAAACCAAATTGGGAGTCATGCAGAGCATTCTCTGTTTCAATACTGGCATATATTTTGTAAGACATACTGAGGAGCGAGATGCCCCTATAGTTGCTACATTAGCGGTTATCTCCCTTCTTATGGATGGGAACAATCACAGATATTTCCCAATCTTTAGATACTCTTTTGTTCCGCCAAGCCAAGTTCAGAATATGCAGTAGAATTCTTCTCCCGTAGCACCCATTTATTCATCATCTCTGGCGATATGCCATCATATCCTGCTGCCTTTCCTATTTTGACCCTTCCTAGAGCCAACTCCAATTGTATTCATCGATGTGGTCATCTTCTTCAAAAACTTCTTCACTATCGATATTTGTATGCCCTCCGGCCTCCTCTCCTGCATTTAGCAGTTCCTCAAAATACTGTTTCCACCTTTCAATTATTTTCCGCTCTTCCGAAAGTATATTTCCATCTTTCCCTTTAATAAATTTAATGGGAGGTGATTTATAATTTCTTAAATTTTTAATTGCTTTATAAAAAAGCTTGCAATTTCCTCTTTAATCTTTCTCCATTTTCTCACCAAATTCCCTCCACGTTTTCGTTTTTGATTCCAGGACTAGGTCCTTGACTTTCTTTCTTTGTCGTTTATACTCCTCGTAGTCGTTCGACGATCTAGAGTTCATGTAACACCTCCACAGTTCTTTCTTTACTTTCACTTCCTTTCCCAGATTCTCTGTCCACCACACTGTTTTCTTTTTCCTATTGCTCATTCTTGACATTCCACAAACATTTTCTGGGATGATAAAACTATTGTTTTGAAAGCCGCCCAACTCTGTTCTAGGTCTTCGCTTTTCCACTGTTCTCTTAATATTCCTGCTCTTTCTTCGATTCTTTGTTGGTACGACTCCCTTACTTCTACGACCTTTAGTTTATACGAGTTTATCCTTTCCATAACTTTTCTCAGGCTCTCTTAATCAGGCCTAGCAAAGCTGAAAGTGGCTCCGTCATGAAGCTCGTGACTAGTCCCTACTTGAAGAAACCTTGCTCTTGCCAGTCCGGCACACTCACAAAGGATGTGCACCGGGATTTCCTGCTCTGGCGATATGCCATCATCTGCTGCCTTTCCTATTTTGACCCTTCAAAGCTAGCAAGCCAGCTTCCCCGATCGGGGGGGGTCTCCTTCCTAGGGAAGGTAGCCCTAGGGGATAATGTACTGTAAGGCCTTTGTTTATATGTGGAATGTGTATGTGTAGTGTGAATGTGACATTTACTGTAGTGATGAGTGTGCATGGAGTACTGAGCTGTGGTAACCCGTGGGGTGGCTACTCCCCCAGAGAAAGTAACTGCATGCAACAGATACCACTTGCGGGCTATATATAATATAATATAAAATATAATTGAAATTGCAACGAAAATTCAATTAGTGTCTTCCTTGGCGCAGTTTTTTTTTGCATAAACAATCAAAATTTGGTTAATAATTAATAACTTTTTTACGAAATCAAGATTCCGAATTCTGATGGCTTGATTTCTAATCGACTGAAAATAATTATTGTTTACATAATGCTTTTACTTCGTTGTAATAAATTAATACAATCCATAAACAGTTTTTTTCAATTTCGCTAAAAGAACCCGAAAAACTTTTAATACACAACTAAATGTAAGCGAAATTTAATTGATAATTTAGGTTATTCAACGAAGCTTGTTCCCTCCGCACTGCACATTATTTTTAAAAGAGTCGATTAGAGACTCTTTTGTGTCAAGTTCAGGCATACAAACAAAAGTCTCGACTAGTATTATTTTGTGCTTTCAGCTAAAAAAAAATTTAAACGGACTTTAGTAAGTAGAGCACTTTAAATGTTTACGCAGGTTATAGATTGCTGATCAGTGAGCTAGACATTGCAATGATTACCCAAACCCAAGCACTTTAGTTCACATTGACAATCTGCAGGATTGGTAATATCCCTGAATATGGGCAAGTCCCTTACTCCCTAAATGGTATCAAAATTGATTGCAAATTCTCATTCTATGTAGGACTTATATATATAGAAGTCTTTTCGTACAGCTTCAATAGGTCATTCGTCAGAATGATGATTTCTGTTCGTGAACAACAAACAAAATTCAATGTTACAGACAGACGGACAAAAAAAAGCCTAATTTTATTTTAGATTTTAAATGATAGTTACGCCGTTTATGTTAATTATATTTAAAAATGATTTTAGGTTAGAAAAAAAAAAGGCCTGAAAATGAGTTAACCAGGTAAAAAGAGTGGGTAGGGTATAACCGGATGTGGTTCTAAAAACGGAAATGTCCGTCCTTGTTTTGCTGCTAGAACATTATTATCTGGGAACAAAGTGTATATATAAAATCAAAACAATTTTCAATGTTGATGTTTATCATAAAGGTCTGTAGTTAATGTTCTGTACAGTTATTGTCCAGGAAGAGCAGCAAAAAAAGAGTATAACAGAACTAATTTACTTGTTCCACTAATGCGCTTGCGTAAAGAAGACGGGCTTGTTGTAAAATATTTTTTTAGAAAATAAAACCTGTGTTAATAATAATTTTTTAATGTTTTTTAATATGCGAGTGTGTGTGTGTGAATAAGACCACCAATCGCAGCGAGTTCTTACTTGATATTCTGTTTTAACATCACCAATGGAACCGAAAAGAAAGTTTTCATAAAATTCGCAAAACTAATATACTTATTACTTTTATTTGGAACATTTCCGCGATAATTAATTTTTCGAGGATAGACGGAGATCTGTGATATTAATGCTTCCCTCTAAAGTGCTAATGTTGTTTGGTTCCACTATGTAATTAGAGACTATTAAATGTTCTGTAAAAATCTAATTCTATGTATGAAGAAATAAGACAGGGCATGTAGATGGCCGTGGTAATAGTGAGATGATAAGGCCAACAAAAAAAAATAAAAATGGACATCCAAAATAATCAGAAAAAGAGCTAGAATAACAAGAAAATGGGGAGGGATTTCTCAGTATCCTGCGATATGAAGACTGGCATGACTAGTAACTTTCAAAAGATTTTTGTACCCGGGTCGTCTATGCCGAATCCTACTTTCCTAGGCTACATTTTGATTCTAATCCTTATTACCTGTTCCCAGTGACATTAAAAGAAATAGGTAGGCATACTTAATCCTCTTAATCCTTCAGATCAACATAATGGATACAACAAGAAATAAAGACCTTAAAATCACACCGAATCCTCATGATCACATGTTGATTCTGTAATGCCCTGATATCAAATCTCCTAGCTATTTCCATAGCATTTCTTGGAGGAGGATTCACTATTTTAGATTTTGCTTAAATCTACCGAAAACTAGGGTAGGTTGACAGATATAACAATGTCTAATTTTCGAGTTAATTTTCGCTTTTATATTGCTGGAAACGAACGAATGATGTAATGATTTTATTAAAAATAGTTTGCTAAACTATGAGAGGCAAATAAATCAGACAGTGATTTTATATCGTGCTTTTTTATTTCTTCAGTTACATAAACTAGCCATATACTGTATAATACATAAGCCCAGACATTTAAATTATGATAATAAATTATTCAATCTTATTTGTTTTAAATTTTATCACAATTAAAACATTAATTATGTAATACGGCGTGTCATATTTGTTATTTTTATCACACACACACACACACACACACACAAACACACACACACACATTCAAGATAATCAGTATACGTACATACAAACATAATAATGGCATTGAAGTAATTATAAACACAATAAATAACCTCCAACCCCTCCGCACTGGGAGACAATATAATTCTTGCTGTTTTGTTTGTTAATTTATTTTATTTAGATAACTTTTATTGGACATTCAATATTTGTTTGAACTGTAAAATACGTTGAAGGTATAAAACAAGCTGTGCATGTAAAAGTTGCAATAAACGCTGTTTATAGCTGTAATGGTTTGATAAATACCGTACCCTTACTTGCTTCTTTGTAGATCTGCAAACAAATTGCAAAACCCAAAGATTATTATCCCCTGAAGACCAAACTAGTTTTGTTGTTTACCAATGATTTATCCGTCCAACGAGAGATTTGAGATTAACATTATATAGATTTTTTGCGATTAACACTTGGTGCCAGCAAGATATTTGTCGTTAGTATTGGAGTATTAGAGGGGAGTGGTAGGGGTTTAATGTTCTCTCCATTATGTAAAAGTAGTACAGGGGGTAGCAAACAATAAACCACCATACTTACGAGTACTTCTTCCTGTTTAGTAAAAATCGTTTCTATGGTCACTACAATTTTCAATTTTCTCTTAGAAAAGTAAGAGTAAGTATTGCATTCGTGCCATTTTACGCAATGGAGTGTTCACGTTTATATTTTTCACAACTTGTGGAATTACATAATTATTCAGAAAAGAGAATAGCTAAGTGGTTAGCGTACTGGTCTCACACGCGGAGAGCCCGGGTTCGAGTCCAGTGTGCTATCCTTAGATTTTTTTCTTCCTAGGAGCCTCTACAGCTCACTGTCCGGTGATAGACAGTGTACCCTGTAATAAGAGAACACTGTCCGGAGGCCGGCAGTGCACTGAGAAGGCTCCGGGCGCTAATGATCATAAATGTTGACGCGCCTTAAATTAAAAAAAAATCATAATTATTCAATCTGAATAGGTAATAGATTTTCCAGCGGAAATTCCTTACTGGATCAGTCTACTGTTGGGGTGGAGTTTTCACTTTTATGTGACCAAGATTTCCTTTCAACTTTGTATTCACTCTAAACAAATGTGTCGTATCTCCATTAGTTTCTTAATTTGAAAAAAACACCAACGAATTTTGATCTGTTAATTTGACCATGCTAATTTTTTCACTACTTCATTTGCCATCTGAACAATCCTTATCATATATGCCGCATTTCCCCACAATAACTCATGACTAAGTGGATCAGTGCCTAGTAGATAGACTTCACTCTTTCTAAGCGTCAATAAGTTCTCTCCCGAAGTAGCACAGTTTACTTAATTTGCACACTTTTTCATCAATTATTTTTTTCTTCTACGGCTACTCAGCCATTCTAAGTCGTGCAACCCGTATAAAAAGGCTGCATTAGCAATTGCGTTGTTCGTTTAGTTTGATATCCAGGAGGCAAGTGAGAACAATTTCGGGCGCGAACAACTCAATTTTTTTTTTTTTTTTTAAAGACCATCTTCTCATCCAGCAACCTAACCTGTAGCCTCGGCCTCCCTCTAATCTTCTACCTCCGTATATCCGTCAAGGCTTTACGCGAGGCTCTTCTTTCCTCCATTCGATGCAGGTGTCCCCTACCATCGTAACCTTCCGAGCTTTATTACGGATTCGAAGTCTTTAAGCAATGGAGAAGAAAAGCCTCTCAGAGATGTCTGGGAGAATTTACTGAGGATGGCCAAAGTTCTTCATAGACTGTAGGTTCTGCAATACATAGATAATGTACGGTGCACGACTTCTTTCAGTAAGAAATCTAGTTCCTGTGTTTTTGACCCGTTCATAACATTATTTTCTTCAGTGCATTTGGCTAGCGCCGGTTTATCCAGCTTGTTTATTACATTTTACAAAATATTACCAGTGTCTCTGTCATTTACAAATTAAAATAACTTTGCATTTTAAATGACATTGTGTCGATTGTATACAGAACTAACAATACGGGAGCTAAATTTGAGCCCTGTGGAACTCCACTTGATACACTTGCATTGTTATAGAATTTTTGGCCATTAATGTCAGTAATCTGGAAGGGAACAATAAGGTTGTAAATTGTCTGAATTGATGCTATTCGTACGGAGTTTTAGTTATTGTGGAAAAAATTCTGGATACTGAATGCTTTACGGATTTCATAGGAGTTTGGAATTTTTTCTTGTTTTCCTGCTGTCAGAGGAAGTATCACGATCGTGGCAATTGAGTTTTCAACTGAAATACATGTTTTGAGATCCTGATTACGAAAACAAGCATTTTTGCGAATGGTCTGTTCGTATAAGAACAAAATTCTCAATAATCGAGAACGAAAAATCGCAGTAAGCTCAAACCTGATATTCCATTTAGGTATTATTATCGCGTCTAACAAGAAAGTGTCAGTCTAATTGTCTTTCTAAAGTGCGATTTCACGTTTTTTTTTTTCAGTTTTTCGAGTTTTCTTTAAAGTTCCCTACTAATTACTGTCCAATCTTCTAAGCTCCACATTGAAAGCATGTAAAGTTCTAAATTTGAAAAAATCGCTTGAATGGAAGTTCTGCATGTTACAGAATAGATTTCTGAATTTTGAGAATTTTCTCGAAAGCAACTCTAATGATTTTCTTTGAATTTAGATCCTTAATTCCAGAATTTTTTTTTTAAATCAGATACGTTAGATTTAAATTGGTATTGTATTTTCTTTTTGACCACAATTTCCAGAATTAGTTACAACAACAACAATCCAATACAACAACAAATACAATCAACATGTACTCCCACGCTTTTATTATATCACCAGATTTCTTTTTTAAATCGTAATAATTATATTGTAACAATGACATTATTGTGTCATATTTGTTGGTCGTAAATATTCAAGGCAAATATTAATATTATTCGACTCATGTATGTCGTTTAAAAAAATGTCTGAACTGTTGCTAAACTTGTTGCAATCTTAATACGATCTATTCTATTTTCTTGAAAACACGCAATTTAAGTCATTGTAAATAAATTGAAGTTTATTTATAACATCTGCAATAATAGTATTATATAGAATCAACAGATGGTATAGAACTAGAAATAGAACAGTAAATAAAGAGTATCAGATATAAAGAATAACAATACTAAGTTGAACTACTTATTACATATGTATGTATTTATGTATATACCTATATATTTAGTGTTTCAATTTAATAAAAGGCATATATCATTCAACAGTGACTGGTGTTAGTGAGATACTGATAGAAGAGAGGTTAAATAAACTAATAATAAGTAATATATACACAATAGAGGGGGGGTCATATTGTGGTTGTTTGAGTCAGATTGTTGTTACATTATTAGGCCTGACATTGAATACAATTGGGCTAGGAGCATTGGTTACAATATTATCATATAGTTCTTCCCTCTCCAAAGTACAAACAAGAGAAAATAAAAAAATGTTCGCCAATATTAGGATAAAATACCATGATTGGTACATTAATTACTCACAATTGCAAAGCATTTTAGTTTATTACTTTTTACTTTCTTTTGGTGGTATTAAGTTTTAGAAAGTACGTGTTTACCGGAAATACGTATTTTGAGGTTCCTAAATACAACAAAAAATCTGGTATGAAACACTCACTTGACTTTCTCTTACTGCTGCTGATACAGTTATATATAAAATGACAGAAATTCTTTAAATCACAAATTTTGCTCATTTTTTCTAACACGGACCGGATGATTACAAGGTAGATTCGCCAACAATATTAGAAAAACAGATTTGAATTTTACGGCTCCAATTTTTCAGAAGCACCTGAAAACAAATATTCAGAGAAATATTTGACAAATAAAAGTGCAGCTTTATCTGTGTCCAGTTTACACCCCAAGTTGGTCGTTATACTCGTATTCAAGAAAATTCCAAAAACCCATTTCGAAATCTATCAAGGTTTCTAATGTATAATATTATTATAAAGATGGCAGAAACATCATATCATTGTACTGAAGTGGTATTTTAGGAAAAGCTTACCGCTACTGATTCCCCAGACCCCCTCCCCAAAACCCAGGAAATTGTTACAAATAAATGTTAGCGAGTTTAAAGAAAATGGTTGGAGCTTTTTGTAAGAAAAATCACAAAAAAGCATTCAGTAAAATGGCACTTCCGGTTGATAGATTTTGCACGAAATCTGCATGTTAGTGCAGTAGTACCAAGTTTGAGGTTCCTACAACTTTTCGTTTTCTAAATATTCTGTTCACATGTTGGTAATAGGTGGTACAGACAGACTGACAAACCCATGCATGTTAAAAACGTATGTATCACACTTCCCAGACTTCCCAGAAAATCTATTTTAACCATTATTAAGAAACCACTTTTTTGGACTCAGGGGACCTCAAAAACATGTACTTACGGTACATGCAAACTCAATTTCGAAAATTTGACACGCTCGCAATACTCCCCTTACTGACGTAAGAGAAAGTAAAAAGTAGAGGAAGTTTAAAGAAAATATTGAATTGCAAGATCTGGAAGGGAAAAAAAAACCATTCAGTAAAATCGCATTTCTTGTTGATGGATTTTGGCGAAAACGGTTGTATCGATGCGGTGGTGGTGATGGGACTTAATCGGAATATCAAGTTTGTGCTTTCGATAAATAGTGTGATAACACAGATTTGCATAGAACAAAATCAGTTTACACATTCTTGAGTAGGGGCCACACAATGAAGCAGGCTATCACGGAAAGTATATCTGATTTTTTGTCTTGTTCCGGAGACTACGAAACATACACTTCCTATGGTGAAAATTGACTTTCCAAATTCTGACAGGATTGGATTACTTCCTGTTATTTTAGGAGTAGGAGAAAGTAAAAATCATACTGCATTCATTATGATAAACCTTCCAGCTCAGCTGTTTCGAGTAGTGTATTTTTAATTATTCAAAAACCACTAATCAGAGCACATTTTTACTTTCTCTTACTCCTAGTAAGATAAAGATAAAAAGCTTTATTACAAGGCTCCGACGATTTTCTTGAAACTTCGTATATACTCGTAAACTAACATGCAAAGATCTACATCTTTTATTTAAAACATTTCTCTGGAAAAATTCATTTAAGGGCACTTTTAGGGGAGGGGAGGGGTTGCAGCTTCCTCTAAAGTGGTATCGTAGTTGATTAAACAATTCTATCATCCAAACAAAATTCATTAGAAATAAATGGATGACCAAAATTCCAAGTTTTAAGAAAATTAGTAAGCCGGAAGTGCGCTTTACTGAACAGTTTTTTCAGTTTTCGACGAATTTCGTTATATTTGGAACACAAACTATAACATTTGTCAATTATAATTTTGATAACAGGAGTAAGAGAAAGTTGTGTGAGTGTTTCACACCAGATTTTTTTTAAATATTTACAATGTAAGATATACTGGTATATTTGGATCATCAATATTGTGTTAAAATAATTAGATATTTATTAATATAGAATTTTATTAACAATGATCGATTAATAAATAATAAAAAAATTAATTGAAAGCAATTAGACATTCTTCTGGCACTCGCCACCGACACCGTCTGAACGGTGACTCATTTCTTAATAAATAGAAAAAATACAAAGTAAACCAATAGTGTTACGAAACAAAGTAGTCTAACATCACTGTTTAATAATGGATTGATTCTCAGCTATTTATAGTGAAATAAATTACTTGTATAATAATGTATTAATTATTTCTTAGAAATTTGTAGTGGTAACACTTATTTGGTCGATTCAGTCAGCACTGGTTAAAATAGAATTTCTGGGAAGTCCAAGTGTGATACGTTTTTAACATGCATGGGTTTGTCAGTCTGTCTGTACCACCTATTACCAACATTGCTTTCTCTTTGCAAGTATTGTGATGATATATAATTCCAGAATTCCATTTTCACAGGTAATGCATGTTTTGAAGACAAACTCTACCGTGAAACCTCACATCTACTCAAACACATAGCCTCCTACTTCCTCATTTCCACATGCCGTACCTGTTACAGATGATGGTATACAATGTTTTATAAATATATTAAAATACTAAACACCCCTCTTTGTAAAAGTATGAAAGTTGTAAAAAACAATTTTAATTTAATTTTTACAAAATCGATTAACAATTGGCCGGATTAAACTGTATATTTTATGAGGTGCAAGGATTAAAAGGTATATGTAGTAAGCAGTATGGATTAAATCCATTTTAGATTACATGGATTACAGGTGCCATTATTATAGGACCTCTACTTACTCTGTAATCTGTTTCCCCATTATTTTCTGCTTTGTATTAATTATTATTCACTGTAATGTTATTACATTATTTCATTAAAATAAAATTGAATTTTATTAAGTTTTGTAACTGTAGCCAATATATTTTTGGTTTAATCATCCGTAAACATCTTTTCTCACTTTCTCTTACGGCTGATCGTTGGTAAGGAGCATTTCTGGAAGCAAACAGAATAGATTTCTGGATGCATTTTTTTCGAATTTAATTTTAAAGGAATTTATCAGTTTCCTTTAAAATTGGATATCTTATGGCAGTAGAGATATGTTGTTAACCATCCACTTTTCTTTGAAAGAAAATTTCTGGGAAAATTAGTTTTAGGTGAGTGATGGGAGATCTCACAGTCACGGCCAACTTTCAACTGTAGTGCTTTGCGACAGAGGACACTGTCTAGTCACATCCAGGAAAACAAATCAAGTCCCAACCATCTTACCCAATCAACATGGAAAACACACATTCGTGTAAATGTTTCACATCAGTTTTTGTTCGTTTGTGTGTATTTTTTACCTTTTCTTACTCCTAGTAAGAGGAAGTATTGTAATAGTGACAAATTTTCGATATTGAGTTTTCACCGGAAATATGCGTTTTGAGGTCTCTTGAGTCCAAAAAAGTTATTTTTAGAAAATGGTGTACATATATATATTATGTATGTGACAGCATAGCTCAAAAACGAAAAATCTCAGAAAGTTCAAACTTGATATTCCGTTTAGGTATTACCAGGGGATCCGACAGTAAAGTTAGGAGACAAAATGCCTCAATCGGAAGTACCATTTTACTGAATTGCTTTTTCACTTTTTTGCGATTTTCGATAAAATGGCTGCAACGATTTTCGTCACTTGGAATACCATTTACACATACCTACTAAGAGCTACAATTTTTATTTAAACATTTCTCTGGAATGATTCATTTATGGTGGTTTTTAGGGGAGGGGTGAGGTTAAGCTTTCCTATAAAGTGCTATTTCCGTTTATTATACAATTCTGTTTTCTATATAATATTAATTAGATTAAATATCTTGCCAAAATTCCGAATTTAAAGAAAACGGTTGATCGGAAATGGGTTTTTAATGAACAAATTTTTCAGTTTTCTTTATTATTCTCCATATAAAAAACACCGACGGATTTCTTTACATTTCACATACTAACCGTGAATACGGGGTATTGTTTGTAATTTTTTCAGAAAAATTTTATTTAAAAAAGTAAACAACTCATTTTATTAAATTTAGACTCTCCCAGTACTCATAAATTGATGACGGCAATACATTTAGTACAAATTATGTTAAAGAAAATTCACTGCAGTAAGAGAAAGTCGTGTGAGTGTTTCACTAAGGATTTTTTTTTTAAAAGTTTGAAAGAACAGAAATTGGTTATGACGGGACTAAATTCTGACGAACACGACCGATATGTTGGTTCAGCAAACAAAGCTCCCGAGGGTTTATTTTCAAAAAATAAAATACTTGAGAATTCAGTTTACAAATCCAAAGAAACTCTAATTACTTCCCATACTTCTGTGGAAGCCTGATTATACTTACTCATGACATTAGGACCGTATTATTACGAGGGAGTCCACAAACACCAAAAAATTCTATTATTAAATGTTGCATATTGAGAATATGAGTGGCCGTAACTCTGCGGCCATAACGCGACAAGTCACTTTGCCATTGAAATTGCGTCCTTGTTTTCATCACACAGTTACAATACATGGACATTACATTAGTGAATTGCTAATTATACACATTCCTTAGCGATGGCCATTCAGCTTTGGAAGATAAACTATTTAATAGTGTATCTCAATATTTACATACCAAACTGTTTGTTTATGCGTGTTTTTGTTTTTAATTATTGCGTTTTCTGTTTTGTTATTTTATCTAATAATGCGCAGATAAACAATATTGCGTAATATTTATACGCAAAAAAAGAAAGTGATTTTTGAGTTCATTGAAAGGAGGCCCAAGTTACATGTGGAGGGAATACAATACCTTGCTATCAAACCATAGCGCTAGTAATATCATACATACTTCCTATCTCTAGAATAGGTCAGCGGATTGATAATATGAACGGCGCAACTAACTCGCCCTGTGCGACTCCAAATCTCACCATGGAGGACTCTGAACCTAGCACCTGTAAATCTTTTGGATATTCAGGTTGAGACCGGGTTAGTGGTTTCAAAACCGACGTTTTGTTCATATTGCAACAGATCTCCTCAGGGTAGTGGTGACTTGAATGATTGAAGCAACACCGTGCCAATTAAATAAATAAATGGTATCGTGGCGCCAGTGGGTGTTGTTGCTTTCGCATTCATATCGACAATAGCAAGAAGAAGCCTATTACAATTAGGCAAAACGTCGGAACAGATACCACTAACGCGGCCTGAATCCATTCTGAAAAAATGTTGTGCCCGAGGATGGCCGCAGAAGCCTACGATATCAATCGATGCCTAAAAATCTGGTGTAATACATTTGCTCCCACAACTTTCTCTTAATCTAATTAAAATTTTGGATTTTAAATGGTTCCGAGGAATCTGTAACAATGAATTTCAAATGTACAGGGATCTGCCTATCAACCTGCCAATAGAGTATCAGTGGGTATTGCCCAATCACCGTTTTGTCTACCACTATTACTACATCTATTACTGGAGACAAAACACAAGGTGTATGACCGCTAAATTGAGGATGTTTGTTTAAATTAGTGGGAAAAAAAAGCTGGTACAATTTTACAATGTGTCTGTCTATAAATGTATAGTAAAATGCTTAAATTGGTGGTAATATTACTATTTATATAGTATAATAATATGCTATTTAATATGAATAAACCCAGCCGGTAGATATAATAATAATAAAAAACGGTTTAGGTTAGTTTAAGCGAATGCCTTCTGAATAGTGCAGCTTTAGTACCATTATACACCCACAGATTACGCCTACATAGCTAATTAATCTTCTCTAAGTTTAGTATTTCTTTTATTATTACTATATATGGAACATCATAGTCCTTTTTTAAAAACATAAATTATTGAGTATTATTATATTCATCTCTCTTTAATCATTTTAAAGATTTACTAAATTATTAATTTATTAATAAATTATTTATTTTACTTCGCAATCAATCATTATAGGTTATTAATACAGATCAATTTAGCAGCTGGTAATTTAAACTTCATGCACTGTTAAACTTCTTAATTGGTTTTATTAAAATATTTTTATTTTTTTAAACATATATTAAAAGTTAATTGCTATGATTAAGTTCTAATTTAAGAATATTAATTGCTTCGTTAAACAAGTGGTAGCGACAGAAATGCTAGACAACGTCTTTGCATGTTGTTTTTCCCTTACTTATAGGATTTTCTTCCTACGACATCGGAGTCCATTGCGAAGACGTTGTCTGCACTTCTAAAGTTTCTTCACATATTACACGGACTGAAAATCTCTCTCTCTCTCTCTCTCTCTCTCTCTCTCTCTCCTCTCTCTCTCTCTCTCTCTCTCTGAAGATCGGTGGAAAATCCGGAACCGAGATCTAGAATTAGGGAATATAGAAAGTATGGCCTATGGTTGATAAAATATCAGATATTAATTATTTGTATGGCGTGTGCTGTAGGATAGTATAGCTCTACTCTAGATTGGGTGCAAAGATATACAGGGAACTGGGGCAATGAGAAAGCGAATTCTCGTTAGCTTACAAGAATGGTTCGAAAAGTTTGGAAAAATGGAAGTACCACTGAAAGAAGACATTACGTGCATAATTTACTGATTGCTGAGGATCATGTTATCGTAGCACAAGAACTCATATCCAGCATTGATCCCAGATATTTGAATTCCCTAATTAATCCTACACATAATTTTCTTCTCCAACCTCCAAATCCTTCACACAACAACCTATCGCCATATACTCTGTTTTATCGAAATTTATAGTTCCTACACTGTATGCTGATTTTTTGGAACTTGAAATATTAGAACGCAAAAAAATAAAATGATTATTAATAAAATGAATACTAAATTAATATTAATAAAATGGTTAAAAAAAAAGCTTCCATAAATAAAAACTATTCAATCGATGAACAGGAAATAATGGCCTGATAATAATCACAAATTCTTTGAATAGTTTTTTAAAGAAAGTGAACAAAACTGAGTAGTTAGAAATAGTTCAGTTGTACAATGTTATAAATATTTACTTAATTTTTGTTTAAATAGTCTCTACTTAATCAACTTAAGATGAATTGTTTATTTATTATAAATAGTATGTACGTATCTTCAGATTTGAAACTTTGTTTGGCTGCAAGATGCATTCCATCTTATTTGTTCGCTTCTATCTTTAGATAGCAGTAGCCAAAGTAATTTTATCAAGCGGACCTTTATGTCCGGCTACTTGAGGGGACACTAAGGATGGGGAGGCTAACAACTATATCGAAAACCTAGCACCGCTCTAACGCAGCGATGTCAAATTCATTTAAGTTGCGACCTATTGTTTGTAATGACAGTATAACGTTATGCTGTCTTCAAAGATCTACCATCGTTGGGGCCTTGAACGAGAGTATCCCGAAAAACCCTTGCTGTCTTATTAATAGACTTTCTACTAATACATTGTAATGGACCTCTTATACTACAGAGGCGACATTAGCCAAACATTTTACGGAAATAACATTTAGGAAATCTATATGCAGTCCCCCCCCCCCCCCAACTGCCCAAATTCAATTTTTCAAATAAAAGTGACCGGCACATATGTCTATAGTTACTACCGAAACTTTAAAGAAAACCAGTCAAGAACATTCATGAGAAAATCGCGAATTTTTCTTAAATGTTCTGCTTAAATGAATTTTGTCGGAGAAATGTTTCAGATAAAAGTTGTAGATCTTTGCATGTGTAGTTGATATGCCAAGTTTGAAGAAAATCGTTGGAGACATTTTCGAAAAAAACGCAAAAAAGTGTAGAGCTCATTCAATAAAGTGGTATTTCCGGTTGTGGAATTTTGACACATAACTTACTGTTGGATGCCATGGTGAGACCAAAATGGAATATTAAGTTTGAACTTTCTGCGATTTTTCGTTTTTGAGCTGTGCTGTTCACATACAAACACAAATCACACCGACACAGCCACACACACAAACAGTCTATTTTCTAAAGACCACTTAAGCGAGAGTGTGAATAATATGAAGAATCCCAAATGAATTTAATTGCTCGGATAAATTTGTATAATATGAAAAAGTTTCTTTTGATGTCAATGTTTCTTTTGTGGTCCATACTATGATGAACAGTATTTTTTAAAAAATCTGCTCTGTGTGGTTCCCAAATCTCACAATGAATGGTAAGATGTTCTGGAATCTGGGGTGTTTCACTAAGGGCAATCTGCAGACTGGACGATTTTCAGCGTGTTGAGGTATTGTTTAAAAGAATAAACTGACTTAAAAATAAAATTGATATATAGTCGAGAATTTAGTGTTGGGAAATATTGTTTAGTAATGGAACCTTTAGTGGTAATGGTCTCCAAATGTTGCCAGTCATCTAGTATTGAGTTTTTTAATATAAGTTGCAGGTTATTTGGAAAAACTTAACGGTAAGTCAGAATCTAGTGGTGGCTGTCTTGGAATTTTTATCAGCTAATTCATTTCCATCTACTCCTGTGGGTGCTTTAACCTTCTCTGTTTTACCAAATGACTTTAATGGTCTACATTTTTATGGATATTGTCTATTAAAGAAAAACTATTTGTTTTTACTTTCTCTTATTTAAAGGAAGTATTGCGATTGTGTGCCAGATTTTCAAAATTAAGTATTCACCGGAAAATTGGCGTACTGAGGGACCCTGAATACAAAAATAATGTTATTACCGTATGTGTGTATGTGTGTGTGTGTGTATGAATGAGCAGAATATTTCGAAAACGAAAAGTCGTAGAAAGCTCAAAATTACTACCACCACATGATGTCGGGCATCCATCCACAACCAAAATACCACTTTACTAAATAGTATTTTCTCGCAAACGGCTCCAACTTATTTTCCTTCAACTTAGTGTATCAACTATACACATATAATGAACTACAATTTTTATTTGAAACATTTCTTTGGAAAAATTGTTTTTGCTGTGGTTTTTGGAAGAGGTACGGAGTTATGTTTTCCCCTAAAGTGCTATTTCAGTTATTATATAATTGTACCACCTAAATAATATTATTAGAAGGACGTGTTGTCAAAATTCTAAGTTTGAAGAAAATCAGTTAACCGGAAGTGCGTTTTTTTGCTGAGATTATTTCCTGTTTTCTGTGTACGATTTATTAAATTTGTTACACTAACTATGAATTCATTTGATGAAATTTTGGGCGGAGGGGAGTGGTATGGTTTTCTCAAAAAGTCGTTTCATTAAGTTTAGGTTTTCCATTTGATATAAAATTGAAGACCAGCAAACATTATTAGTAAGAATTATTAGTTTGAAGGAAACTAATCGGATATAACTAAGTAAATTGCATTAATGAGTAAGTCGTGTGATTTGTTTCACACCAGATTTTGTTTTTTACCTAATAATTTAATAGAGATATCACTATCGGTTTTAATTATGTAATGGGAAATTGAATTACTTTGCTTAAAAATCCACTATGTGGCGTTTAAGGCATCTTCAGAGAAAAATTCCTCTGTGACCAGCAAGAGTTATGCCATTTTACAACTTCAGTTTAGTCGTTACAAAAACTGACGCTCCCTATTCACTTGTCAAATTAAATAATCATCAAAATACGAGAGATATTTAATGAGATATTTCAAAATTGGCATTTGTTCCCTCAAATCGATTCAATAATGGCTTTCGGTTTTATTACCCTCTCCCTCCTTTGATGTTTACATTCTGGAAAAGTATAGAAAATTCTGCACTCAGTCTTTGAAAAATATCGAACTTTGAAGGAGTACACTAGACCGACCAGAGTATCCAATTAATGCCCGACCCACACCCCATCAAGGCGTAGTTTCCAACATGGGGACCAAACAACTCCAGCAATGTAGTGTAACTGTACTGGAGTGTGTATGGTCCCCAGCCATTGGTCTAACATGCCTAGTTTCCAACATGGGGACCAAACAACTCCAGCACTGTAGTGTAACAGTCGTGGAGTTTCAATGGTCCCCATCTAAATCACCCATCGGGGTGACACAATGGGTGACACAGATGGGTCGGTTCTCGTAGCGGATACAACAGAAAGTACACAACTTACTCCCACAAGATCCGATGATTTTCTCAGACTGAGAGAGAGTTTTCTAAACCTTTCGCTATCAAAAACTTTACCGGTGAATTCACACTGGCCAAGAACAGTATAACTATTGATGAATGTGCCTTCGCCTATGCGAGGATCGTAAGTTAATTATTTATAGGTTTTAAAATCTTTTATTTGTTTCAAACCGTAAATTCTAACTCATTGCCAAAAATAATCGATTTACCGATAAAAACTGCTGAATTTATTGAACTGTTCACAAATTTAAAATAACATATTCATTAATGAATATAAGAATAATTATAATAGGGAGTATTAGTTCAACGCTTGGCTACTTGAGTGTACTGCACTATCATGCATTAAATCACATCACTAGTAGAAGAATTTACTACCAACCAATCACTACAGAAATTATACAATTAATTGTCCTATCTCTCTGTTATTAAATTCTCTTTCTGTTCACGATATATTTTAGTATCTGAACCAAAGATTTCTATTAAAATCCTCAACCGGAAGTGCCATTTTACTAATTTTTAATTCCTCTTACTCCCAGGAAGTATTGCGATCATGCAAGATTTCTGAAATTCAGTTTTCACCAACATGTGAGTTTTCACATGTTTTGTGGTCCGTGAATACAAAAAAAAGATTTTTGGCGATATCTCAAAAATGAAAAATCGCGAGGTCAAACTTGATATTCCGTATAGATACCACAACTGCATCTGAACACGAAGGTTTTGATCAAATTTCATCAACCGGTAGTGCAACTTGACTGAATGTATTTTTTTCTCTTTTCAGTTGTTCGTGAATTTCACGAAAATGGCTCCAACGATTTTCATTAAACTCGTATACTATCTAATTATATATCACTTTTATTTGGGGCATATTCTCGGGAAAAAATTGATTTTTTTTTGTATGTTTTGGGGAACAGCAGCGCTAAACTTTTTTGTAGACTACTAGTACGGGCTTTCTGAGTTTTTCGCGATTTTCTTAAATTTTTGCATATTAATTGCACATATTTAAAAGTATCACTTTTGTCTGAAAGATTTTTCTTTTCAAAATAGATTTTAGTGATATTCTAAGGGGTCCAAAAGTAAGACTTGTTAAATTATTGAAACTGCCGTTTCAAAACTTTGCTAAGAGGGCGCAGTCAGGTAAACAAGTCTAGTCCCACTGCCATTGTAATATAAGGCAAGCCTAACCGAACGTTTCTTTAAACATTGGGAAGTTTAAAGAAAAGTTCTCAATTAGAATTGTAATAATTGCTGTAAGAGAAAGTCAGACAGAAAGACAGATTTTTACTTTCTTTTATTTTCTCCTTACTCTGTTTGACATTATCATTGCCAGAATAATTACATTTTCATAAAACTTGCATTTTTTATTTAATGAAAGGTCTGTTGTGAAACATTCACACGACTTTCTCCTACTCCAATTATGACAATTCTAATTGAGAATTTTTCATTAAAATTGCAAAATTTAGTTGGGCTGGCCATAAAAACGTGGTGGGGATTTCATTTGTGTACCTGAGCTGCCTTGTGGAGCGCTCTGTGTCAAAACCAACAAAGCTTGTGCAAATTTAAATTTAAATTAACTGACAGACCCCACTAATGCACCTCTAAAATCAATTTTTTCAGACATATGTTTCAAATAAAGTGATAAGTTTTTCTATCTGTGCAGCAAGCATTCCAAATTTAAAGAATATCATTGTAACCGTTTTCGAGAAAATTCCAAAAAATCTATTCTGTAAAATCGAACTGTCGGTTAACCGATATTCTTCAAACTTGGAATTCCATGAATGCTTCTAATTTGTATTACTATTATGTAGGTGGTAAAGCCATATATTGTACCCAAATGGTACTTTAGAGAAAGCATAACATAGCGCTACTGTTCCCCAAGAATCTCCAAATATTTCAAATAAAAGTGATAGGCAAGTGATATGTGTAGACAGTTTAAACAAAATCTTAGAGCGGTTCTCGAGTAAATCAGGAAAACTAAAAAAATGTACTAAAGATACACTTCCGGCTGATGGATTTTGCTCGAAATCTTTGTGCCTATTGCGGTAATAGTACCTAAACGGAATACCTATACTGTTCACACACACATCATTCGCTAAAAACTTTGTTTCTTATTCAGGGGCCCCCAAAACATGTACATCCGGTGAAAACTTAATTTCGAAAATTTTGCACGATCGCAGTACTTCCTGTTACTAGGAGGAGTAAGAGGAAGGAAAGAGCTAAACAAAACAATAATTACCCGCCCAAGATAAGAGATTCCAATTGCTATAGCTCTCTTTTAAAGGGCAGTAAGGAAAATGAAACATTAATTACAGATGATGTCATTTGAATATTAAGAAACAAAACAACTAATAAGCGAATAATGCACGCATGCGCGCAGCATTCCTTGTTTTTTCTATCCCCACTACCAATTAATAATGTTTTGTAAGTTAGCAAATTAATAAAAACATATTTTCTGCTGTTTGAACTAATTTAATATCGCACCACATTGTGTATGAAGGCTATATATATAACAAGCATACTTGTTGCTTGTACATTACTATATGCTTGGAGATATATATATCTCTTCATTATTTTTGTTTTATAACTGCGCTATTTATTAAATAAAATAATTTTTATATCTCAATTAATTTTTAATGACATATTTTGTATACATTTGGTTCTATGTGTGTAATGCCAAAAATAAAAAGTCGCAGGAATTTCAAACTTACTACACTAAATATAACTAAAAGTATATATTATACTGAAGTGGTACTTTAGAGGGAAGTATAACGCTACTGTGCCCCCACTACTCACCCAAAATATCAATTTTTCCGAGAAAACGTTGGAAATAAAAGTGATCGCTGTTTACATGTGTAGAGATAGAGTACATGTAGTTTAAAGAACATCATTGGACCCGTGACGGAGTGAATCGCGGAAACTGAAAGACAAAACGATTCAGTAAATCACATTTCCGGTTGAGGGATTTTGCTTTAAATCTTCGTGGCAGATATAGTGCCTAGTGCCCAAATGGCTTCCTGAGACTTTTCGTTTTTTGGAGATTCTATTAAAACACACACAACTGTAGACCATTCGCTAATAACATTTTTTTTTTGGTAATGGGGGATCCCCAAAACATGATGTATTTCCGGTGAAAACTCAATTTCGTAAATCTGGCACGATCGCAATACTTCCTCTTAGCACCAGTAAGGAAAACTAAAAATGTATCTTGAAATAAAAACGAAAAGAAACTATATATATATATATATTCTGCCAAGATGTTGTCTATTCAACAAAAGACGTAGATTAGGCCTTGAATGCTACGCGACAAGTTTCACATATTCAATTTGGAGGACGATTTTAGAGCTTCAGAATATGTTATTCCTACACATAGCTGTCTAAGGGTTGACAGCGCTGTTATTTCGAGCGCCCGCGCATGTTGTAACAATTCCTGCTTACCCAAGATGATGTTAACCCAAATTCTCTGCAATCTGGGATACTCGATTGGTTAATCGATTTTTGTATTCAAAGTATCCAGAATGGAATTAGGGAGATATTAAAGTTATGTTGAGTCATAAAAGAATTGCGGTCTTTCCTCTGGACTAGCCTTTTAGGTTTTTCCCTAGACAGATATTTGAAGAGTTCCTGGCAAGATTTCTGAAATTAAACACTCAAAGTTTTCAGAAACATTCATTTGAGAACTGTTGTATAATATAAACAAAAATATCTTTTTTTTATAGTTCACAGTTCTGAAAGATAAATTATCTTGAAACTTAAAATGTTTGTGGTGGTTATAGCCAATGTGGTAAGAAGGCCGTTCATCACTATTCACTAAAGACCACATTTCGCTGCCGTATCTCATAACCGTTTTATACTTAATTAGAATCGCGTTTCAAGAAAGCTCTGTAAAACGTGGAACCTTTTTTTTTTTAAATTTTTAAGTGTTCGCTCGCTACAGAAAGGCTGTCGCGAGGCGCCCTACGAAGAGAAAATTTAAGAGCTGCACTGCTGGACTTCAACCGGGACCTCCGCGTGGCTAATCCATGCGCTACCACTGAGCTAATCCCTTCCTTAGTGGAACCAAAATTATGCCATGATTCTGGTATTAATTTCTTACAATATTTCATTTATTTTTTTCCATTAAAACTCAAACAGATTCAACATTTCAAGCACCAAAGATATATCCCGAGGTAGCCTACTTTTGTGGTTTGAGCATTCGCCCATCATCAGCCTTGAAAGTGTGATAACATAGAGTTGCACAGAGCAAATCTGAAACTGATTTTTCTCTGTTATTTCAACTTACTGCAATTTAAAAAAGAAATCTGAATCATTCACAAGATTTTCTTCTAATTCCATTCTAATTGACAAAGTTGCTTTAATCTTGCGTTGTTTACTATTCGTTCAGTTGGACTTTTATAACAATAAAAAGGTAGTAGACATTATGTTTGTTTATCTGTCCCCAGTGTCTCAATCGTTTAGGAGGGGCTGCTCAAATTTAAGCTCAACTCACAGATCTCCTCACAATAACCATAAAAACAGTTTTACCAGAAAATGTTTCCACTAGCCCCCACTCCTCCCCGAAAAAACCCTCTTAATTGAATTTTCCTGGAAAAATGGTTCAAATAAAAGTTGTGTAGTTGATAGTTAAAAAAAAAATCGTTGGAGCCATTTTCGAGAAAATCTTAAGAAATCTTTAGTAATGTCCATTCAGTAAAGTGTAACTTCCGGTAAGACCGATTTCGATCAAAACCTTATTGTCGCCGTCCCATGCTGGCCTAATTAAATATTTTCCTTTTTACTTTCTCTTACTCTTAGTAAGAGGAAGAATTGTAATCGCGTCAAATTTTCGATATCGAGTTTCACCGGAAATATCCGTTTTGTGGTTCCCTCAGTCCAAAAAAGTGGTTTATTAGCAAATGGTCTGTGTGTTGTGTGTGTGTGTGTGTGTGTGTGTGTGTGTGTGTGTGTGTGGTGTGTGTGTGTCTGTGAACAGCATAAAAATGAAAAACCGTAGAAAGTTGAAACTTGATATTCCGTTTAGGTATCACCATGGCATGTGACAGTGGGTCATCTGTCAAAATTCCTCAACCGGAAGTACCACTTTACTTGTTGGTTTTTTTTTACGTTTATGCGTTTTACTCAAAAATAGCCTACGATTTTCTTCAAACTTGGTATATCAACTACACATACAAAGAGCTACAACTTTTAATTGAAATGTTTCTCTGGGAAAATTCATTTAAGGGCAGTTATGGGGGAGGGGGTGGGGTTAGGTTTCGTCTAAAGTGCTATTTCAGTTTATTAAACAATTTTATCATATAAATAATGTTAATTAGAATTGAATATGTTGTGGAAATTCCGAGTTTCAAAAAAATCTGATAACCGGAAGTGCGTTTACTTTATAAATGATTTTTTCACTTGTTCGAGATTTTCTCAGAAATGTCTCCGACGATTTTCTTGAAACTTCCTATATAAACTAAATATACAAAGATCTACAAATTGTATTATAACATTTCTCTGGAAAAATTCATTTAAGGGCACTTTGGAAGGAGGGGTGGAGTTATGTTTGTCTCTAAATTGCTATCATACTTGATTATACAATTTTATCATCCAAACAAAATTAATTAAAAATAAATAGATGGCCAAAATTCCGAGTTTCAAGAAAATTAGTTAACCGGAAGTGCGCTTTTACCGGACAGTTTTTTCAGTTTTCGACGAATTTCAATAAATTTGGTACACAAACTATAAAATTTGTCTATTTTAATTTTGAGAACTGGAGTAAGAGAAGGTTGTGTGTGTTTCACACCAGATTTTTTTGAATTACGCTGACCACACAACTCACATACAGACCAGTTTTTAAAAAACCACTTTTTCAAAAGCAAAGGACCTCTAGACGTGTATATCCGGTGAAAACTCGATATTGAAAATATGACACGACCACAATATTTCCGCTTAAGCACTAACAGATGGTAAAAACCAAAAACCTATACGGTAAAGTTGCAATTCGGTCAACCGATTTTTTGTTTTTAATTATGAATTCTACCGGAAGCTTTCATGGTATCTTATAGTACTAGGTATTTAGGTATACATAATGATAACTATAATACAAATAATATTATGAAATCTATTTAAAAATAATTAAAACATAAATTACATTTATAAATAGAAATAAATAAATAAGAATAACAAACTAAATAGATAAATTTTCAAATGTAAGTTTAGACTATAGATATGGCAAGCCAAAATACTCTCTTTTAATAGATTATGTTCTCGTCAAGGTAAACATAATATAAAACTGTATTTTTAGTCATCTCAGTTCGTAATTTAGCACATTTCAACATATACTTGTAACATCGCATTTTGTATGTTTTATTGTATATATATGGTTTTCGAAAATGAAAATTTGGGAAAAACGCTTCATTTATTGACAGTTCCTCCTCTTTCAAGAACCTTAATTTAATCAAATAATAATGCAATTCTAAATGGCTTTACCGTTTACTTTACTAGTGGCCAGTTTATTACTGACTTCATCTTAGCGTATTTGCTAGGATTGATACAATAACGTCGTGAGAGGATAAATCTGTTAAGTCAACTGTAGATGGCAGAAACGTATATTGCACTGAAATAAAACTTTGAGAGAAAGCTTGACTTTGGAGCTCCTACAAGACTCACCGAAAAGCTCCCTGTATTTGTTCCCTGCCCCCAGTGGTATTATATCCCAAAAAGCCTACAGCCATGCTTTTCAATCAATCCAATTACCACTTCGGAGACCTTCGTTGAAGCCACATATTCCTCAATAATTTGGGTAATCATGTTTCATCCATCCTTTTAACGTGACATCCATACCACTTGAGGCTCCTCGGTGCCAACATCATGAAAAATGTTGCTCTCTATATCAACCCTTATTCTGAATTCATAAGTGGGGATATGTTGAAAACGTGAGACTCCACAGCTACATCTTCAAAATCCATTTCCGACGGGAGTAGCTGTAACCTCAGCTGAAAGTCGTGTGAGTGTTTATACCAGATTTTCTTTCATATTCAACAGAATTAATAGGCTGAGCCTATATCCTACTGCCGTTATGAAAATCTTGCATTATCGTTATTTCTTCCTTTTTTGAGAGATTGGAATTTCTTATTCTCAAACTAGTTAATTCCTTAAGTTTGTGGCAAAATATCTAGATGGCAGCGAGTTGAAAATGAAAAAACTAGTTTGCCGTTTTTTTATTTTGTAACAATAGGTTTTCTATTTTTAAAATGTATATAAGATATCAGAATTATATACAAACAACCAGAAATTAACCTATCGCGATTGTAATATAAATATTAAACATGTAATAATAATACGAAGGTCGACTTTATGGGCATTCCATTCCTTTAAAGTGATTATCTCTGAATTTTAAATTTGTTTTGAACGTTTTACAATGAGACGGAAAAAAACACAAATGATTATGTAGATTCCAGTAATTCTCGTTTGTTAACACATTTACATACATATAGGCTTATTAACTATATATATTTTTTTAATTTAATTCCATATTTAGTTCATTGTGATATAACTTTTTTTTTAAACTGGTTGCGTGAAACATTCACACAACTTTCTATAACTATTAATAACTAATTAGCTGATAAAAATATTTTTTTAAATTGCAATCTTTACGAATCTTTACGAATCAATAAAAAAAAATCTTAAATATTTCTCATGTATACATACACCAGCGTGTGTCTTGAATGGCAGCGCTCCTTGTCACTGCCAACATAGCTTCGTAGCAGCAGTTTTATTTTAAACCTAACTGACAGGTCCTATCCAAAAACCTAAATGACAGGTCCTATCCAGAAACCTAACTGACAGGTCCTATCCAGAAACCTAACTGGCAGGTTCTATCCAGAAACCTAACTGACAGGTCCTATCCAGAAACCTAACTGACACGTCCTATTCAGAAACCTAATTGACACGTCCTATCCAGAAACCTAACTGACAGGTCCTATCCAGAAACCTAACTGACAGGTTTCTATCCATTTAAAAAAAAAAAAACAACTAAAAACCCAATTCTGAAAAATTGCATTTCCGGTTAATGGGTTTTTTTACCGAAGATTCATATTGCGCGCACACTTTCATTCACCAGCACAGAACATTCGTATTTCTTTTTCGGACTCAGCGGAAGCTCAAAACATGTATTTCTGATGAAAACCCAATTTCAAAAATTTGACACACACGATCACAATACTTCTTACTAGGAATAACAGTAAGTATGAACTGTTGAGTAAAATGGCACTTCCTATGAATCGATTTTTTCAAACCCAGAATTTTGGCATCACATTTATTCTTAATTAATATTATAATAATTTATAGAATCGTATAATAAATGAAAAAACAAACACCTCTTAACCTCGCACATACAATCAACCAGTGTGGTGCGTGATTGAAGCCATCTCTCTACACGATTGATGGATTGATTGATAGCTTTACTCTGACGATGGATGAGAATCCGAAACCGGTCAGAACCAATGAAATGAAGCATGCTACGAAGCATTTTATCATAGATGAAAAAATACACTGTAGAATAATCCCCCTGCACCTATAAACCCTACTTAAATAACGTTTCCTAGAAAATGGTTTCAAATATAAATCGGAGATCTACAGAAAATCGTTGCACTTGTTTTTTTGAGAAAATCGCAAAAAAAGGCGGAAAAATCCACCCAGACAAACTGTACTTCCGGTAGAGAGATTTTGTCACGTCTCTCTATAGCATTTAAAAAAACTTTGAACTTTCTGGGTTTTCCCATTTTGAGTTATGCTGACCACATACACATTTAGACCAATTAAAAAAAAACAACACTTTTTTGGACTCAGAGAACCTCAAAACATATAGTTTTTGGTGAAAACGAGATCAAATTTTTGAAATGTAGTTTTTAGGTCGCCCGAGTAACAAAACATTTAAAAAAAACAACTCAAACTCAAATTTGATATTCCCTTACCATACCTCATTTGACCCGAACATTTCGATCATAATCCTTCAACCGGAAATGAGAAGTTACTGAAGTTTTTTGTTGTTGAAATTTTGGAGTATTCCTTGGAAATGGCACCAGAGACATTTCTTTAAACTTTGCGCACACATAGCTGTAATTATAGAATTTGATTCATACGTCATTGAGAATTGTGGGGTATCGGTTCAATTCCAAGGCCTTCTCTCTAGTGTTTCATCGAAATATCTTATGGACACATTGATCATAAAATACGGCACAATTAAATATATTTAAAATTATCAAATTTGGGGGAAAAAATTGGTTAACCCAGGAATTGCGTCTTTAAAGAATGGATTTTTTGCAAGTCTTGTGATCGGTTCACATCAGATTTGTAAATACACTCATCAGCAAAAAATTACGGCCACTTGAAAAACTTACTATTTCTATGTATAGTTTTCAATTTTTTCATAATTTGTATCGTTCATAACGTTTATAGGTTAACTAATTTTCAAAATAAAACAAATAAAAGGATTATATGGCAAATTTAAAATAATAATAATAATAAAAAAGAACCTGGAAAATTTTAATTACCTGTTTATAGTTTTAATTTTATATCATTTTTTAGTGGGATGGTCCTAATACCGCGTATTACCTCCTCTTGCCTTTATCACAGCTTCTAGGCACCTAAACATGGTCTGAATCAAGCGGGAAATTTCGTTTTGTGAGATTAGAGCCCATTCGTCTTGAAGTGCCCTTTCTAGTAGCTGAAGACTCTCAGAAATTTGGTCACCTCGAATTCTTGGAGACGATGAACTACTTCATCAGCTGTCAAATGACGATTTCGTGAATCTGTCACTGTCAAAAAACGGTTGTGGCGCAGTTCAGTGGCCCTTGGACGCTCTGAGCCTGGCTTTCATGATTCTCTGTTACGCTGCACTGCATCTCACAGAGCTTGGTAGGGAACACCAATAGCAATGGCTGCATATCTGAAGGAGCGGCCGTCAACAATAAGTGCACATGCGACATCCTCGGCACTAAGAGGCATTTGAAATTCAAATTTTTATTTTTTAATTTTCGAATTAATTCGAACTGAATAAAAATAAACAAATTTATAATCAGTGAACAGAAATTAGTAAACATTTTTTATTTATTTAATTTTTTTAATACCACAAGTGTATAAAGTCCAATGTACTCTAAAGGTGTTAATTATTAATTGCCAAACCAAAATAACTGGTGAAAACAGACGAACAATATGATATTATTTATTAAATTGTTTAAGTAGCTGGATTTTTTTTGCCGGTGAGTGTACATGTTTTATCAGTAGGTTGAATAATAATGGTCTTAATGAATGTTTTAATATTTTCGCAAAAAAAAACCGAAAACATGCAACGCTATTATGATTAAAAGAAAAAGACGCGTTAAAAAAGAAGCGTTTTTTTTTGTCTACTATTTGTTAACATGTGCAACATTTCAAGCATAACAGCTTCGGCACTACTGTTCATTACGCATATCATTACATATAATTATTATAACAATAAGTTATAATATGTAAGCATTTTATTTTATCTTTATTTATACAAAAAGAATCTGGTGTGAATCACTCACATGACTTTACTTACTGGCTGTTTGCAGTTCTATATAAGATGACAATATTTTTTCAATTTCAAATTTTGTTTACATGTTTTAACATGAATATAGAGGTGGGGGGGAGGGCAAATGCCAACCGACCGATCGAGGCAGTTAGAGAATGGTTACAGAGTACACAGCGGCAACAATATTCAACAAACACATTGGAATTTTAATGTCTCACATTGCTCACAACCCCCACCTAAATACAAATTTTCAGAAAAATGTTTCAAATAAAAGTGATAGGTTTGTATGTCTGTGCAGTTAGTAGTCAACAGTTTACAGGAAACCGTTACAGGTGTTATTCCAGAAAATTACAATAAACTATTCCGTAAAGTCGAAAATCCGGTTTACCGATTTTCTTCAAATTTGTTATTCTAATGTATATAATATTATGAGGTGGCACAATTATACATTGTACTGAACTGGTACTTTAGAGGAAAGTTTAACCGCTACTGTTCCCCCATTTCCCCACCAAATAAATCAGTATTCATCGGGAAAATTTTCAAATAAAATTTATAGTTATTTATGTTTGTAGATAGTATACGAAGTTTAAAGAATATCTTTGTAGCCAGTTTTCGACAAAATCGCGAACAACAACAAAAAATTCAGTGAGGTTGATGGATCCTGACCGAAATTCTCGTCTCAGATGCGGTGGTAACACTGAAACTGAATACCAAGTTTGAGCTTCCGGCGATTTTGCTTTTTCGAAAATTTTGTTCATACACACGCACACATCACACACAATCATCCGCGAAAAATATTTTTTTGTACGCAAAGGATTCCATCACATGTAATTCCCGTGAAATCTCAATTTCGCAAATTGGACGCGATCGCAATACTTCCTTTTTACTAGGAGAACAATAGAAAGTAAACAAAATCTGGCATGAAACACTCACATTCTCTCATTCCAATTTACATAGTTACATAGTCTCTAGATTTTCGAACTTTAATATATAACACTTATTCTTATTATAATTTATTTATTTATTTGCACTAATAATTAGTTTAATTCCTTTTTTTAATGTTCTTGCGAGAAACTAGATTTTGATTGAATTCGCTCATGTGTAGATTCCCATATTCAATACTTTGTGGACTGGGTGCATACATAAAATTAGGACAATATAATAAATGGCTAAAAACTTCAAACCTAAGAAAAGTTTTACTGCATATTATGAATTTCTTAGAGAAATTTTTGTGAACATATTATGAATTTTCTTTGAGAACTGTTTGTCTAACACAGTTCTGTTTGGTTCCATTTCTATAAACGGCCAAATGTGTGCTGCAAGCGGATACACATTGGTGCTTTTGCAGCACATTGCTCTTTTGCTTTCTCTTTTCCAACAATGGAATGAAATTGCTGAATTTTTTCTTTATAGCTCACTTTAAAAATACAAAAATGTAAATAATACGTTAGAAATAACTTGATATTTTAGATTTTTTTTAATAAAAATTTTTATTGCACAATTTCATAATTTATAAAATACCTACGGAGGGAAAGTTAGTAAAAAAATTCTTAAGTATTTTTTCAAAGAAATAATTAGCTATAAATAATTAACCAATCACAGTGTAGAAGTGGAAGTGTGAAATGCCGGTGTATGTTAGGCCAATCAGAAATTTAGAATTATCTATTAACCATGCCCACATTTGCCACCTTCACTTCTACATCGTAATTGGCTAATTATTTATAGCTAATTATTTCCATGAAAAATCTAGTTTAGCATTTTTTTACTGATTTTTCCTTTATAAATTATCAAATTGTGGAATAAAAATTAAAAAAAAAAAACAACGCAAAAATCAAGTTATTTCCAACATAATATTTACTACTTTATATTAATTAATGTGAGCTATGAAGAAAAAACTCCGAATTTTCATTCCATTTTTGAAAAAGAAAGCAAAAGAGAATTATGCAGAAATGCAAGAGCAATGTATGTCCGCCATTTTTTATTTGGCCCTGTGTACTAATGGAATCAAATAAAATTGATGATAAACCCCCACAAAGATTTCTCCAGGGAATTCATAATATTCAGTAAAACTTTACTTAGATCTGAAGTTTTTAGTCATTTATTATGTCGTCCTTAATTTTGTGTAGGTGGCGCTGTCCACAAAATATTAAAGATGGGAATCTACGCATGAGCAAATTCAATCAAAATCAGGTTTGTCGCCACTTCATAAAAAAAGGAACCAAACTATTAATGCAATTAAACCAATATTATAGAGAGTAGAAGCGTTATATATATTAAGAGTTCGAAAATCTAGAGGCCTTGTACATATCCAATTATTGGTTAGAAAAAGAAATACAATGTGGAAATGTAGATTGAACTTATAAAAAAAAAAGTAATAAATTAATCATAGTAATAAAAGTTAATCATAGTTTAATATTAATTATAATAATTAATCAATAGTTAATAAAGTAATAAAATAAATCATAAAATTAGTTTGAGAATCTAAACTTAATAAAATGACTTTTTTTGATGAAACCATACACTCCCCCCCCCCACACTGAAAACGTCTTTAAATGAATTTTCTCGGAAAAAAGTATCAAATAAAAGTGTTAGGTCTCTGTATTCAAAGCTAATGTAAAAAATTTAAAGAAATCTGTCGATGTTTTTATGTGAAATAGAAATTTGAAAGAACTGTTCAGAAAAACGCACTTTCGATCGACCGATTTTCTTCAAACTCGGAATTTCGACAACACATTTCATTCAAATTAATATTATTTAAATGATAAGATTATATATTGAACTGAAACAGCACTTTAGAGGAAAAACATAACCTCTTCACTTCTCCAAAAGCCGCCTTAAATGAATTTTCCCAGAGAAATGTTTTAAATAAAAATTATAGCTCTTAGTATATGTAATTGATATACCAAGTTTAATGAAAATCGTTGGAGCCATTTCCGGGAAAATCGCAAAAAAGTGAAAAAAAAAATCATTCAGTAAAGTAGTACTTCCGGTTGAGGAATTTTGATAGATTAATTACTGTCCGATCCCGTCGTAATACCTAAACGGAATATCAAGTTTGAACATTCTGCGAATCTTCGTTTTAGAGCTATGCTGTTCAGAATATATGCATACCTCCTTATATATACACACATACAGACACAGTACATTTTCTAAAAACAACTTTTTAACTCAAGAGATCTTACGTGTATTTCCGGTGAAAACTCGATATCGAAAATTTAGAAGATTACAATAGTTCCTGTTACGAGAACGGTCAGAGAAAGTTAAAAGCCGGTGTGAAACAGGTTACACGACTTTCTCTTACTGCAGTTTTCATTACTGACAGATTTTCTTCAAATTAGGAATTTGTACTAAATGTTCAGTGAGTTAAATCTTATATAGGGTGCACAGTCTAAGTATAATAATAGAACTGACAGTTTTGAGTGAAGCGTAATCTCCCCATTTCCCCTGAACCTATTTTAAAATCAATTTCCGATTAGTCAACCGATTTTACTCAAACTCGTAATTTGCCAGCATTTTTATTTCTTATCAATATTACATAATCAATAAAATCGTATAATATACTGAAATAGCACTTTAGTGGAAAGAGATTGCATCACCCACCCAGTTCCAAAACTCCTTGTAAAATGAATTTTCCCTGGTGCCCTATATTTTTAAGATAATAGCGAAGAAGGAAAAAAAATCATTAAAAAAAAATGATGTTCTTCCGGTTGTACGATATTGACCAATATCTTATAATCGCCCCCTCCCCGTAATAGCACCTCTACAAAATATCAAGTTACAGCTTTCAGTGATGTTCCTGTTTTACTTTCTCTTAGTCCTAGTAAAAAGAAGTATTGCAATCGTGCCAAATTTTCGATATCAAGTTTTCACCGGAAATTCCGTTTTTTTTTTGTTTTTTTTAGTTATGTTGACTAAATACACCACACACACACACACACACACACACACACACACACAAACTGATTTCTAAAAACTGCTTTTCCGCATTCAGAGGAACCTTAAAAATAGGATTTCCGGTGAATTCTGAGTTTCCAAAAATTTGAACACTATCGCGTCTTACTAAGAGTAAGAGAAAGTAAAAAAAATGACACGATTGCAAAGTATTATTTGATCTAAATTAAAATTATTATAAAAAAAAATTACCCAACATTGTGAGTCACACTATTTATTCTCAATAAATGTTGAGTGAATTATAAGTACTAAAAATAATAATATTATACACTCATATAATAATGCTGATTCATTGGTTAATTTTTTATTTATTCAATTATTGATGGTTATAATAATTATAGTCATCAATGAATTTATTGTTCATTTTTCTATTATTAGAAACTTTATTTACCTGTATGTCAGTGTAACTAAGGTGATAAATAGTTAGAAAATAACGTATATCCGTTCCTCGCTGTGTATGAAACTTTCATAGAGACACTGTTAAAGGCACCAATCAATCTTCCAGTTGATAAAGTTTCGTCGTACTTAGAATTTGTACACCCCTTTTGATCTACTTATATTATTGAAATGATGAAAGCTTATAATATAATATATTTCATTGGTTTTAGAAGTAAGCCTAACATCTCCGACCTCTCCAAAATTCTCGTGTGAAACACTCACACAACTATCTCATACTGCAATTGATATAATATTTAATGGCCCAAAGTTTCATTAAATTTATAACATTCACAAAAGCTTAGTTGGGCTTGCCATGGAAAAAAGAAGAACTAGGGTGTTGTCATCTATACCTGACTGTAACTTGCGTGGCAGCGCCCTCTGTCGCAACCAATAAAGCTTATAGGGGCTGTGGAGAAAATGAAAAAAATAAACTCAAACAACAACCTGTAGAGTACGCACTTCTGATTAACCGATTGTCTTCAAATTTGAAAGCTTAACTTTACGGCCACCCAAATGCCTCCCAAAACTCAAATTTTTCCCGGAAAATATTATTCAAATACATGTGACAAATATTTAAGTGCCTGTACAGTACAGTAACGGAGGTACAGTTTTCGAGAAAATCGCGCAAAAAAAAGCATACAGCGATTCTGGTTGGAGAGATTTTGACCGAAACCTTCATATCGGGGGGGCCAATTGTGATACACGGAAAATCAAGTTCGAACTTTCTGCGATGTTTCTTATTTTGAGAGATTTTGTTCACTACACAAACACACTTTATCACAAACACTCGGTAAAAACTTTTTGTTTTCGTACTCTGAGGACCTCAAAATTCATATTTCGGGGGGGGAATGAATTTCCAACCATTTTTACATGATCTTATTACTTTACTCTTGCTGCAGTTAAGAGAAAGTAAAAATTCTGTAACAAAAACATCAGAAAAATCAGAAACAACAGAAAAATATTGCAAAATGTATAAAAGTGAATAGTAGGGGAAAAGTAAACATATTGTAAGAGAATTTTGGTCCTATTAGTCTTCTGTTTTGACCATTGTGTATGTAGGACTAACAATGTTTTATTAAAAGAAAGGACGAAATGGTGGGCATTGTAATATAGGAAGCCTTTTATTTATGTACCACAATGTTTATATACAAACATAAACACACTTGGAGGTTTTCTAAGTAAAGGTTAGGTATTTCTTTTCTCTCTCTCTCTCTTTCTCGGAAAATAAAACATAAAAATAACCTACCACTATATAAAGTTATATTTTTTTTTTTTTGTTTATTTAGAAATTTACAATCTGTATTACATATTTGCAATGAGTAAATAGGATGTTGAATAATGAAACTGTAGGAAGGCTGTGAGAAGGTAAACTACCCAGCGGTAGCACTCTCTACTGGATACCAGTAGCACTGATCAGTCCCGAAGGAAATCTCGGGGCCACTGGCGATTCAAACGGCGAGGTGGATTGTCAGGGATGGTAGTGGAGGCTAGAGATTGTACAAAAGGATTAGAGCAAAAGGAGAGAGTAGTATGCAGTTTATGATATTTTGTCTTGGCCAGTTGTTGTACGATAGGGACGTTGAGGTCATTATGGAGCGTAAGGTTTGACACGTAGAAAGGAGCATCAACTATCTGTCGAAGTAGCATAGACTGGGATGTCTGAATGGTACGTAAGTTTGTAGGTTTAGCTGAACCCCACAATTCAAGTCCGTAAGTCCAAATTGGTTTGATTATAGAAATATATATCAGTCTTTTGAGTTCTGTAGGTAATTTGGATCATCTTCCGATAAGTCTGTAAAGAAATTTGGCCCTTTTAGTCAGTGCTTGTCTTTTAAGTCTTGTGTGCGGGAAGGTTATATTTAAAATTGAAATTCAGTCATAAAAGCCCTTGTATGGTAGGGTCTTCCTCATCAACGGCGAAACGTTTGCCAATAACACATTCAAGGCCAGACGCAGAAATCATTTGGTTTAAAACTTGATTGAAAATATAATTTTATAAACTCTAGACTAAGTTTACCTAAATTACTTGGGAGAAAATTCCAAAAAATCTCTGGAAATCTTTGTGTAAGTTGCACTTACTTACAGTAGCGTTAAGTTTCCTCTAAAGTAGCATTTCATTATAGTATATGGATCTGACACTATACGATATTGATTTATATTCTAGATTTCTAGAAGAATATAACTAGAATGTGGAACTCCAAATTTGAGGAAAATTGGTAAACCGGAAGTGCGACTTTATACAATAGATTTTCCTCCAACACATTTTCTTCAAACTTGGAGCGCTAACTGTACACAAATACATTTTCTTCAAACTTGGAGCGCTAACTGTACACAAATACATTTCCTTCAAACTTGGAGCGCTAACTGTACACAAATACATTTCCTTCAAACTTGGAGCGCTAACCGTACACAAATACATTTCCTTCAAACTTGGAGCGCTAACTGTACACAAATACATTTCCTTCAAACTTGGAGCGCTAACCGTAATCAAAAACTTTCCTTCAAACTTGGAGCGCGAGAACCGGTACACAATACATTTCCTTAAACTTGGAGCGCTAACTGTACACAAATACATTTCCTTCAAACTGGAGCGTAACTGTACAAAATACATTCCTCAAACTGGAGGTAACACAAATACATTTCCTTCAAACTTGGAGCGCTAACTGTACACAAATACATTTCCTTCAAACTTGGAGCGCTAACTGTACACAAATACATTTCCTTCAAACTTGGAGCGCTAACTGTACACAAATACATTTCCTTCAAACTTGGAGCGCTAACTGTACACAAATACATTTCCTTCAAACTTGGAGCGCTAACTGTACACAAATACACTAACCGGTTTCATTTTTAATATTTTTCCGAATTAAATTTTTTTAGGTAGTTCTCGGAATTGGTTGCGTTAAATTTCAAATAAGGAGTTAGTTGGATGTTATTGGCACTCTGGCCTGAAGGTAATCACTCAATGAGTAATTACTACATCTGCCTCGATAATCACTTGTCCCCCCCCACCACAATACCTCTGTATGTCATTGTATTCCCCAGCAGTAAGAGAAAGTCGTGTGAGTGTTTGAACACCAGACTTTTTTTACTGACGAAAACATTTTCATATTGATTTTATTTGCCAAAATTTCAGGCGGGGGGGTTGCTTCCCATCTGATGCACACACAACCACTGACATTGTAAAAAATATACAAATAAATAAAACCTGTTAAACAGATAACAAATTTAACACACCTCCCGCCCGGCCACCCGAAAAAAAAACTTGTTAGTAGCTTATCAGACTTGCCACATACTAACTATATCAGGTGCGTTGTGTATCACCTGTCTTGAACTCAACAATTTCCCATTCAATGTCAAACCAGCATTTCATGTATTTATCTGAATTTTTTGAAAAAAAAATTTTAAACAATCTAGTACTGGAATAATGTTCACTTTCCAGCTCCTAGTGAGAGGAAGTATTGCGATCGTGTTAAATTTTCCATATCGAGTTTTCACTGGAAATACACTTTTTCATGTCCTCTGAATCCGAAAAGTGGTTTTTAGAAAATGGTCTTTGGGTGCGCGTTAACAGGATAGCTCAAAGCAGAAAAATTGCAGAAACTTCAAACTTGACATTCCGTTTGGGTATCACCATGGGATGCGATAGGAAATTATTTATCAAAATTCCTCAACCGGATGCACTACTTTACTGATTGGATTTTTCAATTTTTTCGAAAAGGCTCAATTTTCTTTACACTTTGTGTACCAACTACCCCCACCATATCCGTCTTATTTTAAACATTTCTCCGTGAAAAACTGATTTAGAGGGCTTTTCAGGGAGTGGAGGGTGTGGGCTCTACTAAAGTGCTACTTCAGTTTATAATGCAATTCTACTATCTAAATAATATTAATTAGAATTAAATGTGTTGTCACATTTCCGAATGTGATGAAAATCGGTTGACCGAAGGGCGTTTTAACTGGGTATTCCTGAAATTCCTGTTTGGTTTAATTTATTTTTGATTGAAACCCTTTTAAAGAAGAATTGTCTTTTGTAGGTATTGCGTTTTACCTAATACTTAGTTTAGGTATCCTCTCTTATTTATGTACCACCGTGTTTATATACAAACATAAACACACTTGGAACAGTGAATAAGAATAGAACAGAAAGCTTTATTTACTCATTTTATAAAAACAAAATCAAACAATAAAACTGATAGCTATTGATAGGCATGGTTGTATGCCGTGAGCCTAGAGGTCATCATACAAAATACTGAAAAAATAACTTACTCACTAAGGCGAAGAAAAAGTAAATGAAATTCTGTGGTAAAGGAGAGAGAGGACATAAATATGTATAATATTTTGAATGTAAATAAAAACAAAATTCTAGGAACTAAGTATTGGATTCATTTATCAGGAACATCCTGTACATTATAAGCTGAAACATGAAAGTAAAACAAATTTGTCCATTTTCCATCATTAAGTAACCTAATAATTTCTGCCTGGCTTAATGCCTTCTTTCCGAGCTACCTGATTCATTGCACTTTTTGGGTTCTTTTTTTTTCTTTTCAAGAAAAGTGATTATCCTCTCTGACGTGACATTCGACTATTGATCGGTTCTATCACAGAAATAAATAACAATTAAAATACAAAATAAATAAATACAAAAATTCTTCAATTGTAATTTCAGATTTTATTACATATAAATCAGTAATTTATTCCAATTACAAACTGCAACATAATATTTATAACAATATTGTAAATTACACTTACTGAATGTCAATTAATTCAAAAGTGGACTAACTATGATAGGAGATATATTTAGCCGAACATAAGACACACACACATACAGAATACAGACAGACAGACACCTGATGATGAAACTAAGCTGGGAGTCACGGCTTGACTTTATGATCATTGTTCACGAGCTCTTTTAAAATAGTAAGTCACGCTTTCTAAACTTTGGTAACGCCCATTTAAATACTGTTCTAAGAATTGTAATATTTAGAAAGATATTTGTACTATATAGAAATAACAGTATTTTTATTATTCGGAATTTAAATAAAAATCCTTTTATTCCATCTTTTGGGAATATTAGGAAAAACTGAAATGGCAACACTGTAAAAATAGTAGTTCCCGGTTGAACTGCAAACATTCGCGTCCTATAATCACTTGTGATATCCGAATAGAAAGTCAAATACGATGAACTTCCGCCGAAGTTGTTAACTTCACTTTTGCATGATCAAATTATGGTCACGCGTATTCATAGTATTCACATAAGAAATTTACCTAAAGTACTTTAAACTACTTATTCAGTAGGGCAAACTTTAATTTTTTGCGTGTAAAGATAACCTAGTTTTTCCCGACAATCCATGAATCCAACTAAGTTGAACGCCATCTCCATACCGTTCAACTTTATATTGCGAACCAATCCGAAATTGTCAAAAATTATTATTAAATATAATGCAGCGCTGCGGTGGCAGAAAGTAAGTACTAACAACACACAGCTGATTACATACAATTCTTTTTCCAACGTTATTAACACAATCCGCCTACGCTCTTGTTTCGTATACAATTTCTTTTTTTTGTTTGTTTTATTTTATTTATGCTTTCAACTAAGGAACATCATTCTTTAGCTACAACATGTCTGCCAACTGTTTTACATTAGTGATATATGATCGTATACTAGTCCGCCTTATACGGCTAATTGTCAATGATAATATGTTTATATTTCTATAACACACGAAGGCCAACTAAAAATAACAGCAACAATTAAAAAAAGAAAAAAGTAATAAAATAATTGTATAGTTCGTTAAATTATAACTAACATTAACATTATTATTGTTACTGTCAATGATTAACACAATGACGCCATAACCTTGGGAAAGTAAAAAGTTCACTTTAATGTGTGTAGATCAAATTTAGAAATATAGGCATAATCATAATGTATGGTTATAGTATTGACTGAAAAATGCAGGTTATATTTTGTAGTTGCCATTTTAAAAGTAATCTAGTATGAATTTCACACACACACACACACACACACACACACACACATAAATTTCCATTTTGTAATTCTTGCCACTCCAACCGACGAATTTTCTTCAAACTTAGAATTTGGATTACCCTTCAGTTGACCATGTCACCGCAGTTAGCGCACCAAGTAGAAGAAAATCTGGTATGAAACACTCACACCACTTTCTCTCACTCTAATACAATTTAATCAAGAAATTTTCTTTAAAATTGCAACGTTATAATGATTGGTTTGGCAACTCATAAAAAAGTTGGTGAGGATTGTACTTGTATACCCGAGCGGCTATGTGTGGAACGCCCTATGTCAAAATCAAGAATGCTTGTGTAAATTTAAATTTAAATTGACAGACCTGCAATACACCTCTGAAATCAAATAAAAATAATACGTTTCTATCTATGCAGCAAGCATTTCGAGTTTAACGAAAATGGTGATAACCGTTCGAAGAAAATTCCATAAAACTCAAAAACCTATTCAGTAAAACTGAACTTCCGGTTAACTAATTTTCTTCAAGTTTGGAATTCTATCAATTCCAAATTTTTTAGAATTGATTTCTATCAATTCTATCATAAAAACCATAATACTATTATAGTGGAGTGCTGCTACTAGTGTAGAAGAAATGCATTACTGCTATTGATCCCTGCAGAACACCCTAAAAAATCAATTTTCCCGGGATAAATAAAAGTAATAGGTATTTATGTGTAGTAGATAGAATACGAAGTTTAAAGAAAAACGTTGGAGCATTTTTGAGAAAAATCACGAAAAATTGGAGACAAAAAATTCAGTAACGTCGCACTTCCGGTTGTTAAAATTTGTCCGAAATCTTCGTGCCTGGTGCGGTGGTAGTACCTAAACGGAATACCAAGTTAGGGTTTCATGAGATATTCTGTTTAACACGCACACCCACACACACAGACAGACCATTCACTAAAAACATTTTTTTCCTATTCAGGAGGCCGGAAAAGATGTAATTCCGGTCAAAAATCAATTTCGAAAATCTGGCATGATCGCAATACATCCTCTTTCTATTTTCTGGAAGAGAAAGTAAAATTTCTAGTAAAAACCGTTCAAGAAAAGGAATATATTAAACTGAGCTACAAAAAATACGTACATCTAACGGCATATTCTGCGTGACAAAAGTGTTCACAATCGACGACAGAATAAATACTTAGCGCGACAAATTAAGTGCTTCTAACAATTGACACAGGAGCAAATTACGTTGCTCACACAGGATAAATCTAGTTTTAATTTATTATCAATGCAATTATTAGGTTTATCTGCAATTTTCCATCAGTTTCTCGCATAATTACATAATAAATAATATAGCGATCAGATGGATGGACTATATTGTTTCACTCTCTCGTTCTCTAAAAATGTAACTTTTCTCTATTAAGATAAAAGTTGGAATTACATATTTTGTAATTAATTTCAATATTTTTGCCGCTTTATTTCTTTTATCATGAAAATACATGTTTGTCAGTTCATTATTAAATTTGTGTTCGGTGAATATTTTGTTCTGATATTTACTTTTTCTGTCGTTCTTCATTCCAAATTTGTCTTTCATAATGCCCATTTTAAATATAGCATGAACTCCAGATATTTCTTCTTACAGAGAAAAGATCCTAAAAATACAGCTTTACTAAAGTTAATTTCAGCCTGAGATATTCCAGCAGAGAGAAAGGATTTTTTTATACAAAAGTCTTTCTTTCTTACTTAAAAAAAAAAAAAATAATAATCCTTGGTGGTTATTTAAAGGGTAATCCCCTTTATAGAAAAGAAGATATTGATGAAAGTAAGCAGAAGAATTCTCCTTTTATAGAGTGAATGGATATTGGCTTTCCGCTGCGGGGAGTGCTTTATTTTAGGCCGGGCAGTCCCTTGCTGTTTACGTTTACTAACCTAGAGGCCCTAAGTTAGTTGTTACTGTCGGAACTCTCTGTTGTACATCAACATGTTCTTACTCACTTGAAGCAGTCCAATCGTATGATCCATGCTTTCTGTTTACCTGAATCAGCTGTTTATTAAAACGTTTATATTATAAATAATCTATAAAATAAAATTGTAATTCTATTTATATGAAAAAAAGGAAAAACGTATGATGGAAAAGAACTTACAGCTCTATGTGTAATAATTAGCAAAAATGACTCACATCACAACCATTAGTATATTTATAGTTAATGGTATTGTATTGTTTGGATTACTCGAGCGGGTTAGGTTTACTGGAGATTCGGTGGTAGAAACGAGTTGATTCGAATCCGTCTTTTTAAATAAATTCGTTCCAGCCAAGTTAAATGCAAATTTTTAATAATTATTATTAAATTAAATGTTACATGGATATTTCATAAAAATTATTAATTAAATAATTAACTGAGTTGCAGCCATGTTGAAAGAACTAGTGGCAAGATTCTAACTTTATAACTTCTAACTATAACAATAGCAAAGCTGATAGGTACCACAGATAGAGTGAGTTATGCGTTCATACCAGAGCCGAATTTAGGGATACTTAGTTCTCTCACAAAAATTAACTTCACTTAACACTTTTTTTTAGACTTTAATATGTTCTTCCGGTGAAAATTGGACACGAAGTTGCTTTAATAAAATAGTAAGTGAAGGTGAATATTCTCTTTGAAAACAACCAGTGGAAGTGTTATCAGCTTAATTAAGCGCCCTTAATGATTAGCCATTTCCTCCGGGAATCTGGTGTCCTTGCCGAAGTGTCCCAGCCTCTAAACTCGATCAACATTTAACACTGACACCTGCAATACGCATAGGATCTGCAGAGGTTGTTGGTGTGTACGATTACTTGTGGGTTCAGCGTACCCATCCACGGCGAACTCTAGTTCTCCACTAACAAGAATCATTCTTTCCATTGTACCTTTACAGGCGACTATATTCCATGTACGTACAGGTGTCACCTAACACAACCGCCTAGTTTTTTTATGGCCAATGATTTTTGCCTTACAGCCCCACTCTTACTATAAATCTATCATTACAACCATTGTGCTCCAGATTAAAGGTTTGCTTTAATGAGAAATTGTGGATGCTTTAAACGACAGTAAACTAGACATCCAACATTCGCCCTCAATACACAGCTTCTCCCCTAGAGACGGACTCCTGCACTAGATAAAACATCACTGATAACAAGGAGGCCACGATAGGCCAACTGTAGCCCATCGTAGAGAAACTCTTTTACATCTTTAAAAAATATTTTTGCCAAAAAAGTTCTGGTGTGAAACATTCACACGACTTTCTCTCACGGCGATTAATACAAGTGGTGAATTTTCATTAAAATTGCAATATTAAAAAAAGTTGGTAAAAGTTATAGAAGTATAACTGGCAGCTAACTCTGACCCAACCAACAAACCTGAGGCGGCAGTTTAAATTTGACCAAGGCTGACTGTGGGGGTCTCCCCCTCACAAATCCCCTAAAATTGATTTTTCCGGAAATAATGTATCCAATAACAGTGACTGGCTGTGGCTAGCAAGCTTCTGTGGTAAAGTCGCATTTCCGGTTAATCAATTTTCTTCAAATTTGGAATTCTAGCCTTGGAATTGTATCTTCATATTGTATAGGTGATAGTACCATAAATTGTACTGAAATGGTACTTTAGATGAAAGCTTAACATTGCTGTTCCAGTGGTATATATACATATATGTGTGTATCCAGACAGTATACGAAGTTAAAAAAAAAAAAAACATTCAATAAAACGGCACTTCCGTTGATAGATTTTTGACCCCAACCTGTCGCATGCGCATAGTGGTACTTTATCAGATTTCAAGTTTGAGCTACCTGCGTATTTTTGTTTTTGAGATATTTTGTTAAAACTGGATACATACAAACACCACCCACACATACACACACTCACACATATATAAAATAGCTTCTTTTTTTTTTCTGTTACCACTCCGACAATATTGTGTGCCCAACCTTTATTAACAGATAAATTACTGGATGATGATTTTTCTGTACCTGAGTTACGCTGTACCCTAAATAAAGCCAAAAATGGGAAGACCGCAAATGTAGTCTGTCCCTAGTAATTTATTGTTTTTTTAAGCTATTAAGGATTGGATTATCAAACAAATTTGTTAATGTAATAAAAGATTTGCATAACGAAACACGTGCTGCAGTTTGGTGTGAAGATAGTATGTCGAATTTTTTTCTTACTAAATCTGGTGTTTACTAAGCAAGGCTGTTTGTTATCTACCACCCTCTTCTCTATCTATCTGAATGATTTGGTTGATGAAATTGGAGGTGGTCTATTTTTAGGAAATATGAACATTCGAATACTAAGTATGCGGATGATGTAGTTTTAATTGCAGATAACCCAGTAACGCTGCAAAATATGATAGATTCGTTGAATCATTATTGTAAAAATTGAGGTTTAACAGTAAATATGGATAAATCAAAAATTCTCATTTGTAGAAAAAAGGGAGATAGACGTGCGGTAAATGAAAGCTGGCATTTCGAAGGCCAACCAATAGATGTAGTTAAAAATTATAAGTATCTCTGGCTTCTTCTGACGCCTACACTAACCGTTAATTTACATATAAAAGAAAAATTAGTATTGTCTAAATTCGCTCTGAATTGTACCTGGTCGAAATTAATAGCTTACCCGCATATCCCTTTAAATTCAAAATAGAGATTGTTTCATGCCACATCTCCCCTGTTATATGCTATGCTGCCCAGGTGTGGTGGGGTTATAGACAGTATGATTATGTGGAAAAATTACAAAGGTTCTTTCTTAAAAAATTATTCCAACTTCCTACAAATACCCCAAATTATATGTTATAGTTAGAATTAGGAATAACTGATATATACATTTACACCTTGAGGTGGCACTTTAACTACATAATGAAAATTCTAAATTGCCAGACGATAGGTTATCGCTTCACATGTCATTTCAAGAAAATTACTTTGGTTCAATATTTGGAAAAATTTCGGTGAAAAATTCCAGTTGCCGTTGGAAATTTTAGTTCTAATTCTTTGGAATCGTGGAAGGGGAAATTAAATAAAATATTAAATAAACTAGAAAATAAATGAAAAGTGAAGGCATTAGCAGAAACAATCATAAAATTTACCCAAAATTAAATTATAACTGCAGTTATTTAACAAATAGAAGTTTTAATGATATCAAGTTAATTTTAAAAGCACTGACGGAAACATTAAATTTGAATTATAGACCATTTAATACAGATCTACCTCAGTTATGTTCGTTATATAACTTGAAACAAGTAGACGATGTTATTCACTTCATATCTGGGTGCCCAGTCTTATCTAGCAACGGATTAAAATATTTCCGTAAGAAGGTTCTTAATGAATCGAAACTCTTTAGATATCTGAATGGGGAAAATTGGAATATCCCCAATTTGTAAATACTTGAAAGATTCTCTCCTGTATAGGCAGTTTTTAGTTAATGAATTTAATTATTAATAAGGAAATTTTATTTTTCATTTATGTATGTATTTTTTTATCATCCGTATGTGATTATAACTATTGTATGTATTGAAGGAAGAATTGTTTTGTATTTCTCACTTATTTTGTATTGTTTGAATCTTTTGTTGTGTTTTGTAAAAATAATTGTAAATATGCAACTCAGCAGACAGAGAAAAATCTCCATGCTTTTTGTGTTTTTCTTTTTTCTAGTTTAGTAAGCGATATATATGTATTTTCTACTTAATAAACACTATTACTATAATTATTATATTATAAAAAAATAGACTACTCTGTAAACATTTTTTTTCTAATTCACGGGACCAAAGCTGTATTTCCGGGGAAAACCCAATTTCCAGAATTTGACACGATGTAATTCTACCTCTTACTAGCAGCTGTCTTTACAAGAAAGTAAAAGACAGTAATCATAAATTGTCCCCTACATTGTCATAATATAAACTAATTAGATACTCCCTCCATAATCTTCATTCAAAAACTAACACTGTCATGTTTGTGTAGGTTCCTTTCTTTAACAGGTTTGCCAACTTATGGAAAATTTCCCTATTAAAATTCCCAACACTATTCAAAAGAGCCCTTTTATTGTAAATCTTACATTAATATCTTGTTTTTAGTTTATAATACTACTCGAAATAGACTTGTTGTCGCTATAGTACTTAATAAAATTAAAACAAGCGAGTGGTTTTAAGTAGGTTTGATGTATATATGTATATTGGTTGCGTAATGTGCTCCACGCCAAACACTAAATTTCCCAAAACTTTGAAGACCAGACAATCTCGTAAAACTGAAAGTTTCTCAAAACTTTATGTTATCAGACATATATTTAACTTAATTTAGGGGTTTACTTACTTATTAAGTACTTAGGTTGAAGTTTGAACTTTATATAAACTTGTATCAGTTAATATTGTGTGAAGTTTATAATTAACACGTTAGTACTAAGTAAGTACACTAAGCACTTTGCAGAAATGATAAATCAAGTATGTTGAATATTCGAGGCCAAGCGTCAACTCATCAGGGAAAATTTCCTTCAATGGGCTGAACGCACAGCAAAGGCGACAAAAAGGCCCAGGTCGGAGGGGGAATCCCCTCCACAGCAGCGACCTCCCAAGACGGTTAAAGCCAAGACTGCGGAGAAATCCTACAGTGAGGCTACCTCTACGGCGAAAATTGCGGTTGTGCAGAGGGGTTTCCCCGATAACCAGTTAGGCACGGAGAGGCTACAAGCCATCCAGAATGCCATTTTGGGGGAATATGACAAGATCCCAAGAGGCGGGCCGCAGGTCAGGTTGGCCAAATGTGCCCATAAACCAGGGTTTCTTGTTATTACCTGTGCAGGGGATGATAGTCTGGGGTGGCTGAGGGAGATTATCCCAAAGCTTAAACCCTGGGAAGGTGCGAGCCTCCAGACACTTGAGGGGGGAGACATACCGGGTCCTGAGACCTGTAAGGTCTTCATCCCTAACGAGGCAGGCAAGCAGGTGGAGGCTGAAAGGGTGCTCATCGTTTAGAAGTGAGCAACCAGGGGCTGAAAACCAAAAATGTGGAGGGTCTGGGGATGCTTACCTGTTGAGGGTGGGTGTCTCTGGACATTCTCAATGGACAGGGGGTCATTGGCGGAGCTTAAAAGGCTGGGCATGACCCCCTATTTTGGTTGGGGGCGGGTGACTTTTCGTCACAAGCTTCCAAAAAGCAAAAGCTCAGAGGAGGCCAAGGCGATGGAAGTCGAAGGGGATCAGCCAAAGGCCGAGAGCTTGGTGAAGGCGGATTCGCCAAAGGAGAGTCAGGGGGGGCCTGGAAGGAGAGATGGAGGCGTTGCAGGCCGCCCTGGCCGTGTTACCCGTAGGAGAGGGGTGGACGGACGGTAAGGCGGGGGTTCCGGTGGGTGCGTCTGCTGGCGGAAGCGATGCCGGCTTGCTCCACAGGTCTCAAGGCCAGGAGCGGTTGCCGGTGGTTGCGGAAGCCGGGGGGCGACCCCTGGGACCAGGAGCCGACGTTCCGCCCCCCTCGGAGACCCAACATTGCAATTAGGATGGTGCAGGCGAACCTCCACCATGCAAAGGCCGCTTCGGCCGTGCTTAGTAGGAGGTTCGACAGGGAGGGGCTACATGTAGCCCTACTGCAGGAGCCATGGTGCCATGGGGGGTTCGTACGAGGACTGAATCCGAAGTTTGGGAAAGTGCTGTACGACAAGTCTGTAAGTAGACCTCGAGCATGTATATTGCTTAGCAATAAGGTGAGCTGTGGACTAATACCGGAGCTGTGCTCCGCCGATTGTGTTACAGCTCTCCAAACTATCAACACCAAAGAGGGAGCGGAAAGGCTGGTCATTAGCTCTGCGTATTTCCCCGGTGATGAGGATTTCCCCCTCTGTCTACTGAGAAGAGTGATGGATTATTGCAGAAGTGGGAACTTGCAGCTGGTGCTGGGATGCGTCGCCAATGCGCACAACACTGCCTGGGGGAGCACCGACATCAATCAAAGGGGTAAGTACCTTTATGAATTCATTATTGGTGAAGGGTTGCATGTAGCTAATGTAGGCTTGGAACCAACTTTCGTGACTGCAGCTAGGAGGGAGGTGCTGGATGTGACGCTAGCCTCGCGCTGTATGTTGAGCAAAATCGCTCACTGGCATGTATCAAGTGAGCCATCGTGCTCGGACCATAGGCACATTAGGTTCGATATATGCACTCCACCATTGGTCATTAGTAGGCTTCGAAGCCCGAGGGAGACTCACTGGGAGGGATTTGTTGGGAGTCTCAGCGAGTCTCTCGGTGACCTTAAAGTGGATGTACGGACAACAGGAAGTTTGGAACGGGCAGTGGCACGGGTAACTGACGCGATTTTGGACGCCTACCAGGAAAACTGCCCGGAGAGGGAAAGGCCTAATAGGTCGAAGACAGTCTGGTGGAAAGATCACCTCGAGAGAAGGAGGCGAGAGGTGAGAAGGCTGTTTAATAAAGCCAAAATCAACCAAGACTGGGCATCGTACAGAAGGGTACTGACGCAGTACAACGTTGAAATAAGGAAGGCCAAGCGTAAAGCTTGGCGGAGATTCTGTGAGGACGTAGCGGACACCTCGGAGTGCGCGAGAATTCACAGAATCCTAGCAAGGGAAGGTACTGCGGACAGGGTAGGGTTCCTGAAGAAAGATGACGGAACCTACACTAACTCTGTAGAGGAGTCGCTGGGGTTGCTTATGAGCACACACTTCCCGGGGTCCTCTTACGGAGAGGCCCCTCTAGAGGTTGAGGGGCCGAGAAGGCCTGGTCGGGCGGACTGGAAGATCGCGAATTACGTCATACAGCCGAATAGGCTAAGATGGGCGATTGGAAGGTTCAAGCCCTATAAAGCACCAGGCGTGGATGGGATTTACCCCGTCTTCTTGCAGAAGGCGGTGGAGGTGTTGATACCACACCTATGTAGGATCTTCAGAGGCTGTTTGACCTGGGGATTCATACCGAGAGAATGGCAACAGGTGAAGGTCGTGTTCCTCCCGAAAGTAGGGAAGACGGTAGATCAAACGCCAAAGTCGTTTAGGCCGATAAGCCTGTCCTCCTTTCTGTTGAAAGCGATGGAGAGGATGATTGACAGGTTTATAAGGGACGAGATCTTGAGGAGTAATCCGCTTAATAATCGCCAATATGCCTATCAGGCAGGGAAATCCGTAGACTTGGCTCTGGATGACCTAAATAGGCTACTCCAAAAGTCGCTTGACGACAAGGAAATTGCGGTGGTCACCTTTTTGGATATAGAGGGCGCTTTCAACAACGTGTCCTCAGAGTCTCTTGTTGGTGCACTGACAAGAAGGGGCACGTCCCCTACGATAGTTCAGTGGATAAGGACTAGTCTATTGGGAAGGACTAACATAGCCACCATAGACAATTCATCTCTTGTGGCCAGGGCAAGCAGAGGCTGTCCGCAGGGAGGCGTTTTGTCGCCATTGCTGTGGACGCTATTAGCCGATGACATCCTGACCAAATTGACCGCGGAAGGCTTTCATTGCCTTGGGTTCGCGGACGATCTGGCAATCGGGGTGAGGGGGCGGTTCGTGGCAACTGTCTCGGAGCGCACTCAGGGGGCGCTCAATATTGTGAACAAGTGGTGTAGAGCGGAGGGTCTCTCCATCAATCCCCACAAAACTCAAGTGGTTCCTTTTACGAGGAAGAGGAATTTACAAGGCTTACAACAGCCAGTACTCGGAGGGGTTGCGATCCCCTTTGCCATGGAGGCCAAATATTTGGGAGTCATTTTTGACCGAAGGCTGACATGGAACTCTCATATTAATGTTACCGCACACAAAGCCAAAATCGCCATGGGTAGGTGCAGGAGGCTATGCGGTAAAAGTTGGGGATTAAACCCGAAGATGAGTCTGTGGATTTATACCTGTGCAGTGAGACCAATGGTAACCCACGGGGCGGTGGTGTGGTGGACAAAGACCTTGCAGATGGGGGGGTCGGGAGCGCTTGGAAGTATTCCAAGCCTGAGTACGACGGGTGCTATGATGACTACCCCCACTGCGGCCTTGGAGGTCTTGTTAAACCTTCCACCACTCCACATTCACGTCCAAGGCGTTGCAAGAGCAGTTGTGGCACGACTACAACAGGGACAAGCGCCCATCTATCCCAGGCATACTGGGAGGCACCAAGACCTATGGGAGGAGCTGGAGGCGGACCCGATCTTGGGCCTGCCTACGGACATAATGACTCCTAGGTATGACTTCCAAAAACCCTTCAAAGTCCTGATATTAGACAGAGGGGCATGGAAGAATGGGCCGCCAATTGCAGGCGAATCTATGTGGTACACGGACGGGTCCAAGACGGAAGATGGAGTGGGAGCCGGCGTGTACGGGGCTCGTCCGGGATGAAATATCTCGGTGAGCCTGGGAAGGCTAGCTACGGTCTTTCAGACGGAGCTAGTCGCGATTATTATCTGCGCCGCCGAAATAAGAAGACGAGGAGTGTGTAACTCCAGAGTCGTCATTTATTCGGATAGCCAGGCTGCTCTGCGGGCAATTGACTCGTGGGAGATCAGCTCAAGGCTGGTGTGGGACTGCCTAGGTGCACTAAGGGAAATTAGTAGCCATAATAAGGTCTTCCTGGTTTGGGTACCTGGGCACTCGGGTCACAGAGGCAATGAGGCGGCGGACCGCCTGGCCCGGGAGGGTTCAATGGGAGCGCTTGTCGGGCCGGAGCCGTTCTGTGGTGTCTCAAGATGCCTCAGGAGTGCATCCATTAAGCTATGGATGCAGGACCGATCAAGGGAATGGTGGGTCAAAACTCCAGGCCAGAGACAGGCGAAAAAGTTTATCTATAGCTACTCGCCAAAGCTAACTGCAGAATTACTCCAACTAGGCCGGGCGGCCATAAGGATAGCAGTTGGCATTCTCACTGGCCACTGTAGATTAAATAAGCACATGCATCGCATGGGCCTGGCAACGGATAGCCTGTGCAGATTTTGTCAGGAAGAAGAGGAGACGGCACTGCATGTGGTATGTCAGTGCGAGGGGCTGATCTGGCTAAGGTACCGCCTCTTTGGTAAAGAGAAGCTGGTGCCAACAAGCCTCAGCCAGGGCCCTCTCTCGGACCTATTAAGTCTTCTAAGGCAAGCAGGACTCGAGAGGGTGCTCTGATGGCGGGTGCTCTGATTGACCACCTGGGAGCCCCCCCCAATTCCACAGTTCGGTTAAGGACAGGATAGGGGGAGGGTCTCCAACTAGGGGGGTGCCACAATAGATCCTTGGGGTGTCGCGATGGCGTAGGCTGAATAGCCAATTCCCCCGATAGAATCTATCTATCTAAACAGATAAACTTTTCGAGCAATATGCTCAAATTTACACCTTTTACTTGCTATAAGAAGAAATAATGTGATCACAAAATTTTCGAAACTGATTTTTCATTCGAATATAGTTGTTTTGAGGTCCCCTGAATTCGAAAAAAATGTTTCTATAGAATTGTCTATATCTTTCTCTTCCCTTCGACTGCTTCCCCCTCCACTCTTTTCACAGTGTGAAACAAAATAATTCAAACGTGATAAATCATTGGCAGTTTAAATTCATATAATTCCATTTGAGTATTAACAGATGATACGAAATTTTGGATAAAAACTGATGTGCAATTTTCTGTTTGTACTTTCTCTTACTAGTGAGATATGCATTGCAATTATCAGAACTTCGAAATTAGTTTTGAAGACTACTTCATTATTTTACAATTGCGATTTTATTTAAACGTGTACTAACATGTAGATACGTACCTATTATAAACGGTGACAGTTTTAACATGATCAATCCTGTTGTCCAGATAGAAAAGAAAATACAAATGATATCTTATTTAATTTTTTTAGTATTCCAAATTGTGATCAATTATTTTTTTTTTTTAAGCTGCAGAAATGAGTAATTTCGATACCAACTTTCTTAATTCAAATTAGACCTCATAATTATTTAACGAATTCTTGAAATAGATTGGGGGGGGGATAGTTATTGAACAAGATAAACCTGTTGAATACTTGCTGAAATATTCTATTTTGAATATGAAAATTCTCTGCCTTCTGGTTGCTCAGTATTCCATATTGTTTTTGAGTTTATAGTCAAATAAGAGGCAGAAACATATTCACATTGGTTGTTCAAAATAGGCACCTTATTAAATAAGCACAAACACCCCCTTGTTATCCAGTTTTCATTGACTCCATTCATTACAGAATCAAGATGGATTCAGGCTTCAGAAATTCTTATTATCAGGTCCTTTTATGGAACTAAAACAAAATATCATGTGTGAACATTCTGCAATTTTCCGTTTTTAAGTTATGCTGGCCATACATATACTTGCATACGATATTTGGGCCAATTTCTAAAAACCATTTTTTTCGGACTCAGGGACATTAAAACATGTATTTCCGGTGAAAACCAATCAAATACGAAAACCAACCTCAACCTGCCATAATGTTGGAATTTAAATTCTTACTTATTTATAAAATGAAAACTATATGGTTGTTTACATTGACGGATGTAAAATGGGCCCTAGTATTGGTTCTGCATTTGTAGTATGGAACCAACAGGAAAAACGTTTCATTGATGAAGGTCAATTTAAGTTGGACATTCACTAGTCAATTAATCAGGCCGAGTTAATTGTAGTGTTAAACGCGACCCAATAGATCCTTGAACATAACTTGCCAAACAAGAATTACATTATACGGACAGATAGTGGTGAAGTCACCATGAAGCTTTTATTAGGAAATGAAAACCGGTCTATTCTAATTTTAATGTTTTCTCAAACATTAAGGAAAATAATAAAGAAACATCAAAATCTGGTGTGAAACCCTCATACGACTTTCTCTCACTCCTTCTAATACAATTATACATAAAATGCCAAATTTCCTTTAAACTCATATTTTACGTATTTGTCCTGATATAAATATGGAGTTAGGAGATAGATACCAATCTATACTTATGTTGGCAGATCAAGAAGTGTTGATTATAGTATGGCCCAGTAGAGCGCTCTAAAAACACTGACCAACTACATTTATAAAATTTGAAATTAACGCCATATATTCCGCACAACTTGCCAAAATTTTTTTTTTTTTTTTTTTTTAAAAAAATGTTTCAAATAAAAGTAATACGTTTTTGTCTGTGAATTTAGCACACCAGATTTAAAGGAAATCGTTACACACGTTTGCGAGAAAAATCCAAAAAACTCTAAAATCTATTCTATAATGTAGCACACTTCCATGGTTAACCGAATTTCTTCAAATTTGAAATTCTATCAATGTTACCAATGTGTATAACTATTATGTAGGTGGTAAAACCATATATTATAGTGAAATGGTACTTTAAAGGAAAACATATAGCTACTTTCCCCCCTTCCCCAGAACCCTCTAAAAAATCAATTTTTCCGAGACAACGTTTCCAGAAAATCTTTGTTTAAAGAAGAAGTTTTAAAAAAATTGTTTGGAGCGGTTTTCGGAGGAAATCGTGAGAAACCGGAAACACAGGGGACCACAAAATGTGTATTTCCAGTGAAAACTCACTTTCCAAAAATTTATACGACCCGAGAGATAATAAGATAAGATAATAATTTATAGAAACGTGAGATAATAAAAAATAGTTAAAACTGGTAGTTGTCAGATATTAATGCTTCAACTACATCATTATAAATAAAGAAGGGCTGATAGGTACATGGATTATTAATTGAAGAAGATGTCGAGGATCGGTTAAAAAAAACACAAGATTATTTGTAGAAGACATAATTAGTGGAAGACTATCAATAGGTGTGTTTTTTATCTTTACTGTTTCTCGATATTATCTTCAACTATAAGCAAATTTCAGGCAATAAGCTTGAGTTATCAAAAGTGAAAGCGCCTATTGGTGGTGAGAAGGGTAATGGGGCCGGCTGATTACAAAAGCTAAGGAAACCGCACGGTATGATTCCTTATTCATAATTTCTGGAAAATATTAATCAACAAATTTCTTTCTTAAATCAACAGTAAAGAAAATATGTGATCTGAAACACTCACACAACTTTCTCTCACTGCTGTTTACAAAATTGTAATCGATAGTTTCACAGATATTATAGTTAGTATTCCAAAATTAATAAAATTCGTTGGTGATTTTATGGAGAAAATCGCGAAACCTGAAAAAAAAACTGTTCAGTAAAAACGCACTTCCAGTTTACTAATTTCTTGAAACTCGAAATTTTAGCAATCTATTTATTACTAAGTAATTTTGTTTAGATGTTACAATTGTATAATCAACTTAGGTAGCACTATAGAGAAAATCATAAGCCCCACCCTCCCCCAAAAGCCCCTTGAATGAGTTTACCCGGTGAAATGTTTCAAATAAAAGTTATAGCTCTTTATATGTGTAGCTCACATTCCTAGTTTAAAGAAAAGCGTTGGAGCTGTTTTAGAGAAAATAGCAGAAAACTAAAAAATACTTTTCATTAAAAGCACACTTCCGATCATCTGGCTTTCTTCAAACTCGGAATTTCACAACATATTTAACTCTAATTAATATTATTTAGATGATAGAATTGTGTAATAAACTGAAATAGCACTTTAGAGAAAAACAACACCACCTCTCCCCAAAAGTGCCCTTAAATGAATTTTTCCAGAGAAAGATTACAAATAAAAGTTGTAGCTCCTTGTATGTGTAATTGTTATTACAAGTTTTAAGAAAATCAATGAAACTATTTTTGAGAACATCGCAAAAAAGTGAAGAAAAAAAAATTCAGAAAATTAGTAATTCCGGTTGAGGAATTTTGATAGATGACGACCAACTGTAGGAATATCAAGTTTGAAATTTCTGCGATTTTTCTATTGTGAGTAATGCTGTTCTCACACATACACACATTTTCTAAAATCCACTTTTTTGGACTCAGCGGACCACAAAACATAAATGTATTTCCCCGTGAAAACTCGATATCAAAAATTTGTCACGATTACAATACTTTCTCTTACCAGCAAGTAAGAGAAAACAAAGAACTGGTGTGAAACATTCACACAACTTTCTCTTGCTGCCATAATTAATAAGATATATATACAAAATAAAAATTTTTCCTTAAATTCAAATTTGGTTTATATTTTAACATATGAGAATGATTACATTGTACAGAGTCAGTAATATTGAATAAACATTAGTGAATTTTCTTTAAATTTGGAATCTTGTTCCTTAGATAGAAATAAATCGCTTTTATTTGAAACATTTTTCTAAAACACATTGATTTTTAGAGGGTTATTGGTGGTTTGTCAGTTAGTATAAATGTAGATTTGCTCGAGCTTTGTTGGTTTTGTTATAGAGCGCGCCACATAACGCCGCTCAGGTATGCAATTAAAATCCCCAACACTATTTTTATGGTCAGCCCAACTAAACATTGTAACGTTCCAATTTTAAAGAAAATTTCTTAATTCAATTGTATTAATTAGAATAGCAGAAAGTCTTGTGTATGTGTGTTTACCCACCATATTTTTTCCTACCAATATTGGTACAACTAAATTTGAACTACTATACTAATTGTAAAATTTAATGCATATAATAAAAATGATTTAATGCAAATAAATTCTATGGGTTACTACTAGGAAGAGGCAAACAAACAAAAAATACATATTTATATAAAATGTTGTATGGTAGGTGGGAATTATGTTTGAGATTACATCCAACATAACCTCTCTGTGTTTGGTTATTTATTTGCTGAAGTAACTTTATACCGTGTGACTGTCAAGGCACTCTGACCTCTGACCCCTACAACTTCAGCACATCCTCAACTTACAACAACTTTGTGTAATCTTTTTATTTTACCCCCCACTGTTGTAATAAAAAAAAAAATTCTAACTTAGCACATTCATACTATTTAGAAGGGAGTGCAAGCTATCTGATTTATAAATCGTGGTGTATATCATTGCCTTTTTTATGTACGGCACCTTTTTTTAATAGCAAAGTCCGTTTTGATATTAGAAAAAAACTATATAAGATAAATATGATTTATTATTCCAAAACACGTCAACGTGGTTCTCCCATTTTTCCAAATAATCACCATTAAACATGTCTACACTTTTTTTGGGGGGCAGCGTGCCATTACTTTTCTTATCCAAATGACCAAGAAGTCTGTACTGAACCATTGATTCCAGCCATTCTTGAGTTTATCATAATCTCCAAACCGCTATGATGCTGGTCATTTCTTTAAATGCACAAAGAAAGATCGTGGCAAGATCAACGTTATAAAGAAATTTTTCTATGGTTCGAGTTATATCGTGCAACTGATTTCCGAAAATCCACGATCGCAATACTTCCTCTTACAGTAGTAAGAGAAACTACAAGTAAGAATGTGACAAGATCGTGGGAATTTATTACTCTTAAAAATAAATTGGTATCGCAGATAACACGAAGGTTTCAATAAAAATCCACCAAAGGGAAGAGCGACTTTCTAGAGCGGTTTGCAGTTTTTCGCGATTTTTTCGAAAACAGCTCCAATGATTTTCTTTAACATCGTATAAAATCAGATTAGAAGAAAATAACACTTTGTATGACTTTATAAAAAAGGTTTCTGTGTTTTTTGAAATTTTCTCGAAATAAAGCGCCTTTAACGATTTCCTTTAACATCTGGTATTTTATCCGTCTTAGCATGCATATTCATTTTGTTTCTGACCGGTTTCGGATTTTCATCTGCGTCAGAGTGAATTCACCAAGTTCGTGTACTCTACACTCTGTTCACTTCAACTTTATGTTTATGTGTACTCTGTGTCTGATACACTCACACTTATTGGTTTAAATTTATTTTCTTTAAATTTGGAATACTAACTACCATAGGTGTGTGCACTTTGCACGCGAACCCCATGGAAAAATCCTTAGTTAAAATACAGTCTTACTATGAACTGTTTCTCTTAGTTGACTTGTGGAAACCTCTAGCTGTTAAGAAGAATTATTGTTTTCCAATTCTGACAATGGGGCCACTACTTATACCTAAATGAGCTAGTGTGCATCAGCGCAAGTGGGGGGTCGGTAAGATTGTAAAGTGAAATAGCACTGTTCGGCCAGGCGTAAATTTAGAGTTGGAAGTTGAAGTGCTAAGTTTAATTTTAGACGAAATTGTGGAGAAGAAGAAAGTATGCTTATAAAGTGTTAAGAAAGGTTACAAAGAAGGCTGGGTTATACAGTCATTTGATACAGAAACCACGAAATTTAAAATTTGTTTACGGGTTTGGATTGGATTCTAAGTCATTGCATAATATAACAATTATACGGAATATGAATTCTACTTACGGTAATTTAAAATTATATTTGAATAGTTATTCATATTTTAGAATTAGGAAGGTAGGTATTTGCTACAGCATTTGGCTGTATTCTGTCACATTGTGATTCTATTGCATGGGATGGATTCCAGTGAAATGACCAAGTTAGTAACTTGTTTTTTTCAAAAGAGTTCATCTATTTTTACAATAAGTGTTCTATAACATGATACTGGTGTAGATGAGTGGAATGATGCTAGAACTTTAGATATCAGCGGAAAAGAATATGCCCCTAGTAGGTCTTAAAGTTTATCCACTGCACCAAACTTGGTATACTTTGAATTGCATACATACCACTTTTTTTTGTTACTTCTTTCCGAGAAAAATGATTTTAGTGGGATTCAAGGCGTTGCTTCAAGGTGCTCAAAGTCAAAGGTGTTGTGATGGTTTTAAAAAAGACGTTGTATTAAGTATAGATTCTTTCATTGATATAAAATTAAACATTATAAGTTTGGAAAAAATTTGTCCATTATATCTATGGAGACTGCAGTTAGAGAGAAGGTCATGTGAGTGTTTCACATCATATTTTTTCCAATAGTTAATGCAGATATAAGATACCTAGTATATCATTAGATTCGCACAAATACAATAACTCATAGGAATCGAGGGCATTCGTTAATGTCTCTTTAATAATTTTATTATCTTTATCAGCCATTGATTGGTGCAAGATATCATAAATAATAGTTAATCTAATAAATCAGGGCAAAGTTATTAATAATAAAAATGCAATGTCACTTTTCTTTTAGAATTTATGCTACACTTAATTTAATATAACCCATATCAATATTGTTTAATATTATTGCGCATTCTAGTGATAAGTATAAAGATCAGCATGAATTCCACTTCATTATAATTCTTAAGAACAATAAATTTCTCTCGACCCTACCATTATTATTGATTACTGTCTTTTATTACTGTAAAAGAAAGTTCTGCGATCAAATTTTCTAAATTTAATTTACCGAAAATACAGCTTCGGAATTTTTTTCGCATTAAATGTTTCTAGCATGCAACTATGTATATGTGTGTGTTAACAAAATATTTGAAAAACAAAAATCGTAGGAAACCCGTACTTCATAAAAATATTAGGTGAAGTCACACTTCCACTCAAACGGATTTTCTTGTAATTTGGAATTTTGGCAACACATTTAATTATAATTAATATTATACATGTAAATTAATAATAATAATAATAATGTGTTTATTAAGAAAAATACTGCATTAAATTACATTTTTTCCATTTTTTTATACAAACAACACAATGCATGAACCTTGGTTCATCTGCAGAGTTGCAATATATACATTTGAAAAAAGAGAGTAATATCTAAAAATTAAATTCCTCCACCAAAACTTTTCTATATTTAAAAGCAGATAGGTGATACTGGTATAACTTTTCCCAGTCCTGTCCATCAAGTAACATTATTAGTACAGTCCGTGAGAGCATATCCCTTCCAAAAATCCTCTGCCCAATATCTTTTAATATGGGACACACAGCCACATAGTGATATGTGTCCTCCGATTCTTTCCTGTTGCATAAGGAACATTGATGTGCCTCAATGGGCCGACTCACATTACAGTTTAAATATAATAATTCCCCTCGTAACTTCATTATTGTTTGAATCATTTGTAGGTTGTTATCCTCCAATATATAGTGACCATCGCCAAAGTCCAATCTCAGTTCCCTATACAAGGAACGAAAGCATCGATTTTTATCAGAGTTCCATCTATTACACCACAAACTAAAGGCATACCTCCGAGTTCAGTGAATCTGGCAACTACGTCACCACTCAGCTGCCCAACGTACAACATCCTGAAGAACTGTGTCCTCTATTGCAGTGAGAACTCGGTGCATAACTCTGCAAACTGTTGCTTTTGAAATCCCATTCATATCAGAACACAATGATATTGGGCGCCTAACGAATGAGTGGGACCTAACCAGTGGAGTGCAATCTGAAGCTGCTGTTTTGAGATTAGGGCTCTATTCCTTGCAGTGGGATGTTCCAAGAAGTTACCAATTCTATAAAGTATATATCCAAACGTTCTGTAGTTCCATTTGATTGTAGGCTATTCTTGGCTAAAATTTTTCGGACGGCGAATATATCTCTTCATTCCCTATTCATCACTATTTGAATCAGATAGCCATTTTCCAATTTTATAGATTTATCTAAGAATAAACAAAATACTCACTTATCTGTCACTAATAACATATTTTAGAAACTTGTAGTCGAAAATTTGAAGAACATTCACTTCTGTTTCACTAATAATATAGATTTATTAGGCAAAATACACTTATAGAAAAAAAAAACAATATTATTAGTAAATTCTATTATCCTTGCTGTTTATGAAACAGGTTGCTAATATTTTTGGACTAATAACTAATAACTTATATTATTAGTTAAAATTTTTATGAAACAGAATACTAATATCATTAGTTACTATTATTGTTTTCCTAATAATATTAGTGTAAATGTTTTATGAAACAGGCCCCGTCTTGGATATTATTTGATGTATTAATATGAGTTAATATGTAATAAAAAATATTTGCTATCCGCCACCGTCCACGAAACTGAATCGGTAGCTGAAAAAATAGACTTTTTCTTTTTTTATTGTTTACTTTTACTCTTTAGACTTATATTTTTAGTTAATGTGATGTATACAATAGTTTTAAATTTCATCACTAGATAGCTGCAATTGCCGATCAAAACTCGTGCTCTGGTGGCCATATTTTAAACTAATTCATTTAATTGAATAGGTCAGAAATTATCTATATTTTATTGTGACTAGACCATTTTTTCTTTTGACTTAAGATCTGGAGTACGTCATCTTCCTCACCTTCTTTTCATCACCTCAACTACAAACTATTTTGTTAATAATACATTATAGAAATAGTGATGATCACCATAAACTGATGTATCTCTTAGTTGGCTGATCGGCCGGGGGTATCATAAGAAAAACACTAAAAAAAATTTTTTTTTTGTAAAGTGTTTTTTATTAATGGCCCGACGTTTCGACAAACATTGTTTGTCTTCTTCAGGGGCTATCTTGTAAATACAGAATTTGTGTGCTCTTACATGTTCAATTATGACTTTTCAGTAGTTCAAATTATGTTCAGTCATAATTGAACATGTAACAGAGCACACAAATTCTGTATTTACAAGATAGCCCCTGAAGAAGACAAACAATGTTTGTCGAAACGTCGGGCCATTAATAAAAAACACTTTAAAAAAAATAAATTTTTTTTAGTGTTTTTCTTATGATACCCCCGGCCGATCCAGCCAACTAAGAGATACATCAGATCATTTCTAACGGCCAACAACTTCTACAATTGGATCACCATAAAAAGTACAGGCTCCAAAGTTCACTTCTACATACTATTTAGAACTGTTGTTTTTTTGTTGAGACTCAGGGAGAAAAAGGTATATTTTCACCCTTTTTGTCACCTCCTTTTGTAGTAACTTTAAATTAATACTTTTATGTAATCTCTCATTGAAATATAGTTAAACCTTTGCAGTCATTTTATTCCATCATTTAGGTCCAGGTGTACTTGGCAAAGTGTTTAATTCATATTTAGAGCATAAATAAATATACTCGATAGTAAAAAACTGGAAAGTCGTCAGGTCTCCTGACGAATAGTCGTGTTTCTTATACTGTAAAGCAAATCCACTTGCAGCAAAAATAATAGAATAGAAAGGTTTTTTTAATGAGTAAAACAAAGAAAGAAAACCTATAACTTCCAAAAAACAAATTACACTCTTGGGACAATGGACAATTAGTCCGTGTGCCAAGTTACCTTATGAATAATAAAAAAAAAACTTTATATATAAACATTTAGTAAATTTTTAAACGAACTTGAATACTTTTTCTTTCAAATGTAGGTACTTTTTTTTGTTTACCTCTCCCTAGTAAGGGAAAAGGAAAAGGAAATTTACAGTTAGTTCAATTACAATTCTCAATTGTACTTGTTGATTATGGTGACCTGTTAAAAATGTTCTGTATGCGGTTGCTCCAGTTATATATTGAAATAGTTGTTAACAATTTTCATCATTTAAATGTTGTATAGAGTATTTAACTGGACTACGCCCATTTTTTAGGTGGACTTTTCCCTAGCCATCTGCTATGATATTCATTTAGGACCGGTCACCAGGCTAAAAAAAATGTTATCAATGCTCTCTTTCCCCTTTACACAAAGTTTACTTAAATCTGAGGAAAATGATAGCAGTTGTCATCTCGTTCAAAATAGCATTCTTACTCATATAGTTCAATTTAAGATAAGATATATCTATGAAGACTGTTCCCCTGGCAAAAGAGAGTGATGCTGCGACCGAGATGCCAATCCCAACCATTGTTGCAAATAATAAGCATCGACACAACGCACAAGTTCGCAAATTTTTCAGCAACTCCCTATAATTTTCTGCCAATTTCCCTTATCCAGCTCACACATTTGATAATCCAAGCCATTCATTAAAAACTAAATACCTTCTTTTGCGTTACTTTTTACTTTCTTTAACTGCTTTTAGAGTAAGTATTGTAATCGTGTCAAATTTTCTATAAAGAGTTTTCATTGGAAATATACGTTTTGATCTCCAAACTTCATTATTTATTTGGAAAGTAATCTTGCACCAACTTACCTAAAGTGCCTAAAGAAGTGTCTTATATTGTTATAGGGGATTATTGCACTTCGACCTGAAAGATCTATTGTGACCTCCGGAGCCTTATCAATGCACGGCCGGCCTCCGAGCAGTGTTCTCTAGCTACAGGCAACACTCCTATCACCGGTCAGTGGAGGCTCCTAGGAAGAGAAAATCTAAGGGCAGCAAGCTGGATTCGAACTCGAGACCTCCGCGTTGGCTTATGCCAATTAACTAGGGATCGAGACCCTAGTTCGTGTACTGTGTTTGTCCTTGTCTGTAAAGTGTAGAGTGTTTGTAGTTTAAGTATATTGTGTACTGCTTTGACGAAATGCATGGAGCACTAAGCTGTGGTAACCCGTGGGGTCGCTATTCTCCAAGTAACTGCATGCATCAGATACTCTTGCGGGCAAGAGGTGTCTTAATTTGCCCACAATTCACCCTACATATTCGCAAAAAGAATTATAGGAAGTAACTTTTTTGATATAAAGAGTGGGGGGAGATTAGATACTGAATATGTCCATTATGGTAATTTAAAACTGAAAGAAATTCTGGATAAGATGAAGATGAACTAATGAAGAAGTACTACAAAGCAGAATCTTTAAACAGTCAACATTATACATATAGACATTTAAATTCTGATATTAATAGTTTAATAGTAAATTTGATGCGAGTTCTAGAGGAGGGATCTTGAAAGCCAGAGGAGGGCTTATTTACTTAAATGGTTATTCATTTACTAAAGAAATAAAATTGTGCTCTCTTTGTAATTTGGAAACAAAAGAAACTTCACTTTATGGCAATCTGTCCTATATTGATTGAGTTCCGAGTAAGACACTTTAAACAGCCGCACACGAAATTCTGCCCAATTTGATGAATACCTATTTAGACGCGAAGGATTAGATTAGTTTGGTAAAATTTTGCAAACAAACTTGGCAGTATATAAGAATTTAATTATAACTTATCTTCGTTGAATGATTAGTAATAATAATTAACTGTTTTAAGAGTATTCTATTTATATGATATATAATTTGTTAAACTGGACTTTTCTTGTAGTTTTATTACTATCAGCATGACCTGTTGTTTATAAACTTTATTAGAATGTTTTGTTATGTTTCTTTTTCGCTTTTTTATTTTTTGTTTGTTTTGTTTTTATATATGTTTAGATATTAGTTAAGGAATCTTGATTTGTTGATGCGGATATTATATATATATATTTATATTTATTTATATATATTTATTTTCGGGTCTTTTTTTCTTTTATTTCTGCTACAATTGCTGTTCTCTCTATTTTGTTTTCCGAAGTTTATTTCTACTTTTTCTTTAAGCCAGTTTAAATTTTTCTTTTACGATTCTTCAGGAATATGCCTTTATAGTTTCGTAATTAAGAACCTATTTTTATGTCAATATTACTCAGTAAAGACTATTATTATTATGTACGTTTTGAGGTTCCGTGAGAAAAATGGTCTGTAGGTATGTGGGTGTGAGAGCGTGTATGTATGTGAGCATGTATTCTCAACAGGGAAAATGCGTTTATAGGGGTATCCTGAATATAGATTTTTTTCTTTGGTACTTTCTCTTTCTCTGGTAAGAGGAAGTATTGTGATCGTGTCAAATTTTCGTTACTTCGTTTTCACCTGAAATACATGTTTTATGGTCCCTGAGTCAGATGAAAATTTGTCTATTTTATGCTGCTGTAAGAAAAAATACTATGAATGTTTTATACCAGATTTTTTGTTTTAGTTATTTACCAATTTATAACATAATCTAGTAGAAAACCGATGCTATCGGGGACTATTGGATCTAGATTCATCTTGTACTAACGATGTTAATTATAATTGGGTCAGTCAATTTAAGAAAATCATGCATGACTTATAATTCGAGCAGGGGTGGCTGGAACAATGCCCTCAAAAACTTAAAGAGTCCCGGAAAGAGTTAATAGGCAAATTTAATAAAAAAATTTGGCAGGATGATTGGGGTAGAATACAATCTTCGACCTATAACACGCTATTTCAAAGCATTAACTGTGACTTAAATGCTACCAGCAATTATTTACGGTGTAGTTTTACAAAGTTAACTATAATTAGCCAACTGAGAATGTGTAACGAAAAAAAAATAAATATATATTATAAAAGTAATAGATATGTATGGAGTACTGAAGACATATGCACAATGTGTAACACCATGGAGGAGGAGAGTTTAGAGCACTTCCTGTGCCACTGTCCACTCTATACACTGTCAGCTCTGAGAAATAAGTACATTCACAAATACATAGGTGACGTAGTAAAAGAGTCCAGACTTAAACAACTAATTGCAATTAAAAGTAGACAGCAAATTGATGATATATTTTATTACTGTACGGGTGCGCTTAAACTAAGAGCGTTTGTCATTAACGAATAGGAAAGGAAAAGAAATAAAACAGAAGAAAATAAATGAATTATATGAAATAAAAAAAAAAATAAGTTTGTACATATTAGAATATAATCAAAGTTAGCAATATGTAGTAATAAATATATAAAATGAAATTAGGAAATATATAAAAATAGTAAAAAGTTCAGTTCTGTTATCTCGGTTTGTGCAAACACATCTAAGATGTTTATTTTTGTATACATAGTCTATTTTTGTTTGTGTGTACGTTTTGTCAATTTCTTAGTTCGTAGTATTATGTATTGATTTAGTTAGCTTATTTTGTAGTATTTAGTATTTTGTAAGCTAGTGCTCGCATAATGGTAGCTTAGTTTTTGTATGTGTTTTGTCAGTTGTATATTAACTTAAGAGTAACCATTAAGAGTAAATCTGGGCAACTCCCACTGTGTACCTTATGGTTATAACAGTTGTAAAAAAAAAAAAATATAACATAATCTGTTTTGTCTTATATTGATTCCATGAATCTTTGAACAAAAACAAGGGGAGGCGAAATTCCTGAAATCAAATAACTGTTTTTTTAAAACAATTATTTTGAAGTAATAAAAATTAGTTTTTAATTTTCTCTAGTATAAAAATAAAATTAATTACCTATTTAATGATAATTTGCAATCTTCCTTGTTTCGGGAATTTTATTTACTGAATGGTGGTGTTGTTGACAGGCTGGGCACCACATTTGTTTTCAACGTGTCTGTTATCTGTTGGTGTTACTTCTAACCAATGTAAGTCAATTACTGGTTTGATGTGATGTATATCTTTATTTAAGTTCTTGTTAATTCTTAGCAAGAGCAACATGACTTTTAGGTTCCTATTCATTAGTGGTGGTATTTTTTGTTTATATTGTTTGTATTCAGTTTTACAAGAAAAATTACTGAAAGGTGTATTTGGTGAAGATGAAGAAAACTTTACTTTTGTCCTTCCACTTCTGTTTGTTGCAACGTTTTTCAACTATGTATATGCACACTTCTTGAGGACTTTAAATCGTGTGAACGCAGATGATCACATCCCTACCGCTTACAACTTCTGTATTGCACTAACTTATCTACTTGCTATGATAACATCTTTTATGGCACTACAATGGGTTAGTTATCCTGCTCAAGTGATTGCAAAGTCGGGAAAGCCGATTCCTGTTTTAGTAATGGGTGTTCTTATTGGGAATAAATCGTTTCCTGTACGTAAATATTTTATAGTGTTCCTAATAGTATTTGGTGTGGCTGCTTTCCTTTATAAAGATAATAAAGCTGCTAAAAGTACTATTGGATTTGGAATTGGGGAAGTACTATTAGGGGCGTCTCTTCTAATGGATGGTTTAACCAACTCTTTACAAGAACGAGTAATGGCTCAATATAAGCCCAAATCAGAGAATCTTATGTTAAATATTAATAAATGGGCATTAGTATTTTTAGGTATTACCATAGTTTATACAGGAGAAGCTGTTCAGTGTCTTGCCTTTCTCCAGAGACATCCGAATGCCATACTGCAAGTGATTACCATTGCGACTTGTGGTGCAGTCGGACAGTATTTTATTTTTATGTGTTTAACTGAATATGGAACTTTAACTTGTTCTTTAATTACAACAACCAGGAAATTTTTTAGTGTATTTGGTTCTGTAATTTTGTTTGGACATGTTTTAAAATTAAGGCAGTGGATTGCTGTTGCATGTGTTTTCTCTGGCCTGTTTTTAGATATTTATTTCGGCAAACCGAAAAAAGCGGGTGAAAAGTGAAAATGATCAGATTTATAAAGATCTTCTCTATTTTTGTTTTCCACGGGATTGTCTTTAAATTGTGTTTATATTTATATAAAAAGAATTATTTATTTTTGTAATACTTTTTTTATATATTATTAGGTCTGTGAATTCTGTAATATATATATATATATATAATACATATTATGTATGTTGACATTAAAATAATTAATTATTCCCTTTAATTTTACCCTTTATTTTAATTATTCCCTTTAATTAATTAATTAATTATACCCCTTTTGATATTATGCATCTCTATTTATTTAAATACAAAGATATTTTAATCATTAAAATTTGAAAGATTAATAATAAATAATAAAGATTGAGATTTTGAAAGAATAATGCTTATTTGATATTATGTTCAAGTATGATTTTAATGAAAAAAATAGATTTTTTGGGGGGCTTCACAAACTAGATATTGAAAAACGGTTGTGTAATTTAAATTTCAAACAATATTAAATCATCCTTAGCTTTCAAAGAAAAAAGAATAAGTGTAAATTGTAGATTTCCTAATCAATTTTGAAACTTATTCATTCAGATCGCTTTGCAAAAGTTGAAACTAATTGCAGAAATATAATGATAAGACTAAATATCTTTTTTTATTTAAATTATAACTATTCCGATTATTAATTGAATGATGAAACAATGATAATTTGTTAGATAATTGTGTTGATTTTACCAAGGCCAGGATGAGATCTGGATCAAATCAGTTGAATCCTAGCCGTTTAGCGTTATAATTTCTGGAAATCAAGTATTTTTTATCAGATATTTCTGCCAAAGCAAGAAATATTTCCCTATTGGTTGGATGCAATTTCATCAAAAATAAAGCCTTATTAATGATTTGAAAATGAGTGGAAGTTGCTAATTTTTAGTTTCTAACATTACTCGTAGAAATATATATTACAAAAGCTGATTAAATATTTACTGTGAAATAGAATTTACGGTTCAGTGCCTTCCAATTTTTTACTACCCTAAGGTTATCCGTATTAATTGTGTTTACGTTGCAACAGAATACAATGCTTCATGAAGATATTTTTGAAGAAGTTTTCAAAGAAGAAAAACAGCTGTTGATTAGAGATGAATATGACAGACTCAAAGGTATTATTCATTAGCTAGCCTTTTAGGTTAGGTTAATGCATTTATTATTTAAATATTTGTAAATATAGACTGTCCAGATATTATGCATTTCGTTTTCATCGAGTTGACAGCATGCCTAAAAGTCAGTGATATTTTATAAAACGATAATAACATTGCAATATCCTTGGACAGGCAGTTTTAGCCTTTCCTAGATAATATTTTTCTGGAATCAGAATTTTTGTGATAGCCTGCTTCATTTTATGGTCTGCGGACTTCTGTCCATCGTCAAGATATCTTGATAAACGGTGTGATAAATTTGCATAAAGCAAAATCTGTTTCTACATTGTCAACAATGTATTTTTTTAACAGTGTAACAATCCTGTGTTATACTGTTTATCAAGACATCTAGATGATGGGCGAACGCCCGAAACCACAAAATGAAGTAGGCTATCACGGAAAATATCTCTGATACATTCTAGGACTGCAGATCCAACCACAATGTTTTGGAACACTGACAAATTAAAAGTAGTCTAATTATTGAAAGAGAATATTTTTATAACTTGGCAGAGGAGAGACTTAAGATTAAGCCAACTTCGAAGGTGAAAAATGCTGGGGAACACGTAATTTCAGAGATTTTATGATAATCGACCGATTTCATAATATGATGTCTTGTTACTGAAATAAGTATAATTCCTCGCCAAGCAGATTGCAAATCGGGGAGCGCGTGTCCTAAATTTAAGATGACGATGTCACGTGGTATAGATTTTAGATTATTTGCATAAAAGTATTCCTTTCTCCAAAAGAAATGACACTTATTTTATTCTGAAACAGGCCTCTGTTACTTGGATCATACGGGTGCAGCACCTTACTGTAAATCACATATCCATTCCGTAATGAATGATCTAATGGAAAATGTGTACAGCAATCCACACTCTGGAAGCCTCACAGGCAAACATTGTTTGGACTCCATTGATCAGATACGATACAAGTAGGTTTCCTAGATTTCTTCGAAACGTATGATTAACATTTTTTTTCTTTTTGTAATGTATGAAATGTTAACGTTAGGATACTACAGCATTTTAATACGGACACGGATGAATATAATGTAATTTTCACTTCAGGAGCTACCGCTGCTTTGAAATTAGTAGCAGAATCCTTTTCTTGGACTATTGATGACCAGGAAAGCTTTAAAAATGAATGGTATCCCAAAGGTTGGCTTATATAAATAAAATAAAAAAAACTATTGTTTGTAAATTAGATTTATTCTATTATTCAATTTAATATTTTTCTTACATCGCAGAGCGGTCTTCTAATGGATGCAGTGGTGATTTTGTTTATATGGAAGATAATCATACTTCCGTGCTGGGTATGAGAGAAGTGGTCAGGGAAAATGGAGCAATTGTTAGATGTCTGCAACATAATGAAACTTTGGATATATTTCTAAACGATAAATACTGTACAAATGGAGACAAAGCAACTAAAACTAATTCCCTGTTTGTCTACTCTGCCCAGTGTAATTTCTCTGGTGTTAAATACCCATTATCATGGATAGACAAAGTCAAATGTGGAATTCTGGATGATTTATGTGGTAAAAGGTAAATTTAACTTTAAAAAATTTGTATTCTTTCTTCTCTCTATTAATTTGATGTCATATTCTTTTATTTAAAACAAGTCTTAATGATGTTTCCTTTTGGAAAGTACGTAATTTCTTTATGGTTGTAGATTTATAGACCTATTACTTACCTAGGCTTCTCCATAGGTTAGCCTGTTAAATTTTCTAAAATATTCTTATTTTCAGTTTATGATTGCATTTATGTAAAGTTGTTGAATTGTTTGCAGAAGTAACTGGTTCTGCTTATTAGATGCAGCAACATATGTTTCTACTAATTACCTAGATTTGGGTACTTTCAAACCAGATTTTGTAAGTATATCATTTTATAAAATGTTTGGTTATCCGACCGGATTGGGTGCTCTTCTAGTTCGTAAAGTAAGTGCCCCAGTATTGTACAAACCATATTATGGTGGAGGGACCGTATTGATTGCTCTTCCTTCTGAAAAATCGTACATTCCGCGTCCTTCTCTTCATGAAAGGTAAAATTAAAAATGCAATTTAGCAAAGTAACTAAATATTTTAATTGAAAATTAAGTAGATTTAAACTTTTATTTCAGATTCGAAGATGGAACGTTAAATTTCTTATCCATATTATCTCTTGATAGTGGGTTTAAAACGTTATATTCATTAGCTGGCGACATGGAGAACGTATCAAAGTAATAATAAAATTCAAAGGTTTCTAAACAATAATCATGTTTGTAATTAAATTGATTTAATTTATGCTTTGTGTATGAATTTTCAGACATTGCTTCAATTTAGCAAAATATGTATTTTATTCCTTATTGAAATTGCATCATAGTAATGGCTCACCGGCCGTTCATCTTTATGCTGATACTCCATACGAAGATATTAAAACACAAGGAAACATAGTTAATTTTAATATTCTACGTGCAAATGGAGACTTCGTTGGTTATGCAGAAGTATAAAAATGTTGTACTGTTTTATTGCTATTCTTACTTGTAAGAAGGTAATTTGCTGATTTTTTTTATATCTAAATTCTTTTAAAAGGTTCTGCATATGGCAAATTTACATGGTATACAGTTAAGAACTGGTTGCTTCTGTAATCCTGGTGCTTGTCGCCGGCATCTGGGATTGACTAACAGTGATCTTAAAAAACATTATAAAGTTAGTTATTATTCAAACTTTTTGTTAATAGTAGTTGTGATGAAGTTTTTTTTGTGTATTTTTGTCAAGAAGACTATTTATGTTTATAGTCTGGACATGTATGTGGAGATGACAAGGACCTGGTCAATGGTATCCCAACTGGTTCTGTAAGGGTGTCTTTTGGAATTTATTCCACCAAAGAGGATGCTGATAAATTTTTGGATATGATAAAGAAATGCTTTATAACAGAACCTATACTTGAAATAATACCATTCTTTTGGCGTTATATTGCTTCTAATCTTAGAAATAAATTTAATCCAATAGAGAATAAATTGTTGGAAATAAAACATACTGATTTCATGAAATATATATACTATTGGTGTGAATATGCTGGAAACCGTTCTGACTCAAATACTAATTATCAGCCATCTTTCATTCAACAACACAATGAAACAGATAATGAAAATATACAGAGGTAAACAACATAAATTTTTATCGAATTGTTGTAGTTACTTGTTGGCAGTTGGGTTTCATATGATGTGTACAATTGCTGGCTTGTCGGTTCTGATTTTTGAGGTAAAAAAAACTTCTTTTTTTTTTAACAATTGTACATATCATATACATTTTTATGAGATTACTCCCTAAAGAGATAAATATTTTTATCTTCCTTCTTACAGGATTTATGAATCTTACATTTCGCATATGTTTATTTATCCCGTAAAATCTTGCGGAAGATTACCAGTTGTTCAGTGGCAGCTTACCCAAAGGGGATTAAAGTGAGTCTATTTTACATTTCTCTAGTATCTTACTCAGTTGTGTTAGCAGTAATAATAATAGTGTTATTAATGTTGTTAAATAGGTATGATCGGTATTGGATGATTGTGAATTCTTCTGGAGTAGCGCTCACACAGAAAAGAGAACCAAAAATGTGCAAAATACGCCCAAAAATTGATTTAAAAATGAACAAATTGTATTTAAGTTTTGAAGGTCAGTTTAATTTTAATTTATAACTTTAAGAGCAGGTTGCATAGTATCGACTTTTGACTTTGAAATTGGTTAGTGTAATTCCTAACAGCTATATTCACACGACTTTCTCTTACAATTTAATGTCACAAATTCCGCAAACTGTCTAAAATAATTTTGTTTTTAAAGAATGTATCAAATAAAAGTGATAGGTTTATATCTGTGCAATTAGCATTCCAGATTTATAGGAAATACAGATATTCTGATTACTTAGTTCTGATTAGTCAGATTACTGTGTTAGTACTAGTTTGAGCTTCCTGCAATTTTTCGCTTTTGAAATATTTTATTAACCACATACACATCGATACATACGTACACAGTACATTCGCTGTAATCATTGTTTTTGTACTCCGGTGACATGGAAACATGAATTTCTGCTGAAAAGAATTTCGAAAATTTGACACGATCGCAAGAATTTCTCTTACTAGGAGAAGGTAAGACAAAGTTGAATAAATAAATAAATTTTAATGTAGGAATTGTTATCGAAAGCAATGCTTCTACTTGAATGGAGTATCAAGTTTGTGCTTTGAGATATTTTGTTCACACACAAAATAGACATTTTTTCATATTCAGAGTTACATCAGATTACATCTATCCGGTTAAAACTAAATTTCATACGCTCGTAATACTTATAGCATTTTATAGAAGTAAAACTTTCTGGATATTTTTCTAAATCCGTGTGTAAAGTGTTTTCTTTGTTTTATGTTATATTTTGACTGCTGAATAATGGAAAAAAATATTCTGCTTAACTTTTTTTATCAAAATGAAACAGAGCTCACGTTTTTTATGTACATTTTGAGAACGACTTGTTCCAAGAGAACGAGAGAGTTGCACTTTGCATTCAACTTTTGGACATGATAAAACTCAGGTCAAATAATGCGCTAGTCGTAAACTTAGGTTTTTGTTTTAAGTGCATTTTTGCAATCAAATTGAATTATACAAATAAAACAGATGACATGAAACAAAAAAAATTTAAAATAGAAATAGTGGACATTCTAGTAGCGCTTTCTTAATGGCTAGTTTTTGTTGCAGGATATTCAGATATCAGTGTAAACTTGGAGAACGTATCTGAAATTGGTTACAAATCAAGCGTGTCATTATGTCAGAGTAAAGTATGCGGCGATCGTATCCAGGGTCTAGACTGCGGCGACGATGTGGCATTATGGATATCGACCGTTTTAAAACGCCCTGGTTTACGTCTGATCAGACAATTCAATGAGGATAGTAGATTGAATAAGAATTCAACAGGTGAAACTCTATATTGTATTGATTTATAACCGTGAATTTTTACTGATTCACCTAAAAGTGATGATAAAATATTTTGTGTTTGTGATATATTTCAGGATCATTGGCACTAGCTAACCAAGCCCAGTACTTGCTCATTAATCTGGAAAGTGTTTACTGGCTATCTAATCAACTTGAAAATACAGAGTGCAGTAAGGTATAAAGCAATAATCGCTTTGAATGATGGTACTCTTATAATCTAATAGAAATAGAAAAAATTACTTTTTCTTACTATTGCTAGAAAAAAGTTTTCATCGAACGGTCAGTGTTTATGAACGGCTTGATTAAAAAGAAATCACATTTAGTTAAAGTTCATATTTGATATTCCACAAACAGTAGGATACAAAGATTACAATGTCAAGATATCTTTTTTTCTTGAGCTATGCTGTCACATACGATAACAATACTTCCTCTTACCAGAGAAAGTGAAAATAAAAATGAAAGAAATTCGTCATCAGGAGACTACAAAGCATGATGTCTGTTGAAAATTCTAATTTTAACAATTTTCAGAACTCTGTACCTATCAAAAATTTAACAAACGCCTCACTTAGAGAAAAGACAATTTCAAATAATTAAGCAACTGTTTTAAGTGCTTATTCTTCTAGCTGTTAACTATTTATATTTCAGGAAAGTATGCTAGACAGGTTTCGTTGTAATTTTGCTATATCCGGAATAAATCCACCATTCATAGAACAGAGTTGGGAGAAAGTAAGAATAGGAAATATCAACTTCACGGTAAGTTTGTATATTTAATATATATATATATAATATAAAAGAAATAGAGAATATAAGCAAGTATGAAAGTAATTTTCCAATATGTCACAAATGTTGTTCTAATTATATTTTTGCTTAGGTGGACGGACCTTGTGGGAGATGTCAAATGATTTGTATAAATCAGGATACAGGAGAATACTGCAAAGAACCTTTAACCTTATTATCTGCAAATTTTAATGGAAAACTAAAGTTTGGCATATATCTTTCTACAAGTGCACTTGAAGATGCTACTTTGTCTGTAGGAGATAGATTTTTCGTGTATAAATAAATTTATATTAAAAATTCCGCAAACTCAACAATAGACGACCTTTTAAAAACAATAATCTGACCTCTATACAACATTATGCTCCCATAACTTTAAAATTAATTTGTATAATAAATGCATAATGTGATTAATTTTTATTTTTTATGGAATCATAACGGATTCAAGCAACTTATGTAGTATTAATATATTTTACTTAAAATATGTTCTTATTTTTTATCTCCTACCTCTACTTAGAAGTCTATTTGGCGATGGCTGAAAGCAAGATCAATCTGCGCCAAAACTAATACTGTTGTTCATTCTTAATCGTCTCGCTAATATGATTGAGAAAAGGAAGCAGAAAAAAACAAAAGGAAAAATAAATCCAGAATATGGATTTCATATTTACCCAGGGAAAATGAGGGGGGGAATTAAAATGTCATTTTAACATTATCGATCCTCGCGAGGGCGGGAGTACCGCAACTAAGTATTCTAGGCCCTCTGCTCTATACCCTCTCACATCCGATATTCCGCAATCCTCACACACAATAACCGCCTCATTTGCAGATGACAAAGCTTTCCTTCTTCCGATCCAGATCCACAATCCGTCACGCACAAAATTCAAAATCACTTCAAGAAAGTAGAATTATGGTGCAAAGAATGGAAAATTAAAATTAATAAGAGTAAAAGCACCAATGTAACGTTTACAGTCCGCCGAAGAATTTGTCCTTCACTATATTATAATAACACTGCCATCCCTGTTGCAGACACCATGAAATACCTAGGTATGTAGTTGGATAAAAGACTCACGTGGAACCCACATACTAGACTTAAACGACAAGAGCTAAACACTCGGTACAGACTTCTTCTTAGACTACTAGTCAAACTCTCATTAGACGACGAACTACTTATATATACAAAACAAATTTACGACCAATTTGGACTTACGGGGTTGAAGTCTGGGCTCAACCAAGCGAACCAATTCAAAAAGCATCCAATCCAAAATCCTCCGCAAAATCACCCAAGCTTCTTCATATTACCAGCAATCCATATTACGTGTCCAATCTGACCTTATACTAAGCCGTAGAAATGCCTTTCATCCCTTACCGTTACAAAAAATTCCATGAATTTCTCCTCCTTCATCCTGACTCTCGCGTCCTACAATTGACCTCTGCCCACATTCCGGTAATCCTCTCGCCGACTGAAACGCCTGTGACAGAGAGATTTACTTTATCAACATCAAATTGCCTAAGTAAACAATAAGGGACATTATTACTGAATAATGTCCTTCACATGTGCTCATGTCTTTATTTTCTTTTATCATTTTTGCTTACTGTAGATGCAGTTTGTAAATATCAATAAAAGATTAAAAAAAAACATTATCGAAATCTATTAGTAACCGAATAGTGACAACCAAAATGCTGCTAAGGAGTAATAAAGGTAACTAGCATTTTGTTCAAGATATATAAAAAAAATTCAACAAATTGTTTTGCGTACATTGTACTACATGCCTTAATATTTTATACAAAAACTCTACCTTTTTCATATAAACATTAAAAAAAATTATGTTTTATGAAAAAGAGAGGTTTTTTGGGTTTTCTCAATGATATGACTTTTACTTCTATAGGTGTGACCACTTGTTGCCAATGATGCTCCTTTCTTTGCTGTTATCTTTATCTTTGCAAGTTAACAATTCTTCAATTCTGGCCAACCCTTCATTTGCAATTTCCTAAAAAAAGGAAAATATTAAAGTAAATGTATGCATTGTGGTAGTGAATTAATTCACAAACAGAACGACCATAAGTTCAAGAAAGGACAAAAATATATTGATATATTATATAAAATAACAGTTTTGAATTTTTATATTTTTAAAAAAAGCTTAAACCATGCCCTATTATAAACATGAGAATAAGTTTATTGTATCATTAGTAACAATCATTCTTTGGAGAACTGCTTACCAAGAATGAATGAAAGGAAAATATAAGAACTGACAAGCTGTGTTTTTGGTTGTGTCTGGAAATTTCTAATCTACCAGAATCGTGATACTAAACTACCTTCAGATATTTAATATTCTAAGAAGGGCTTAGCCGAGCTAACCACCAAAAAATAATGAAATAAAAGTTGGAACATTAGTGTTCATATCTTCGCTTATAAAATCAACAATTTCCTATTGACTTTATCTCTAAAATTAATTTGTGATCGAATTACAATTTTTCTGGTGACTGAGCTATTAAGGATACTCCGCTAATTTGAAAGGGGATTAAGTTATTCTGTAGATTATCCATGTAGCCGGCGAAAAAAAATCAAATCTTTCAATGTTTCTGAATTTAAGTGCAAAACTTGCAGAAGAGCTGCCAGGGGGGACTGGTGAAACATTTTTCTAAATTAAACTTGTGGTAGAAAAAAAACTGTTTCTGAATGTATTAGACACACTCGCTTAATTTTTAACAAGGAATTAGTTTTTTAAATCGGATACTTAATCTTTCGTTTTAGATGGAAAGGCCATTCACCCGGACCATTGAGGTCAAGAGAAAGTTTATAGTAGTTATATGCTATGTATTGGTGCCATATATATTCTATTAATTTACTTCGATTTTTCTTGCATTTTGACTTTTTGTAACTTCGTGATAAATAGTTACTACGTACTACTACTAATAACAATTGATTTTTCAAATTCAATTTAAACGTTATTGATGAAAGATGACAAAGCTAAGTAGTTTTTCCTTTGCAATTAAAAAGGAGAACTATAATTTTCTCAGATTTATGTAATTTAGAACTAACCTTGAGGTAAGTTGTACATTACATAGTTATACAATAGTTTTTACTTTGGTTTATTTACAAAAAAATTTAACTAATAACTTTATTTTTGGAAAAATCTCTTGGCATGTTAATTTAATTTTAAATTGATTAATTTTTGACCTTTTAATTAAATAAGGCCATTAGGTATTACTTACCTATTAATAAAATCTAAGCAGCATACAATTTGAGCAATATATTTTGTTGTATTTTATTAATTTTTAAGTAATCACTAGAAAAGCAATACTTTTTACTGGCTACCGTCAATAGGTTAAACTCGTTTTTACTTTTAGCTGGCTGCTTAACAGCCGGAATACTACTAAAACATTGAAAATTTCACGTATCAATTACAAGATTTACTGTAATTTAGAACTGAGATAGGTAAGTTGTATGGTAATTATTTGCTGTAGGTTAAACTCGTTTAATCAACAAGGAATTACATTTATTTTATTTACATTAGATACTTAATCATTATTTTAAATTGGATAGGCCGTGTACCTGTTGCTCTGAGTTTTTTTAACAAAGAAGAAGGTTATAGTAGTTGCAAGGTAGGATTTGTTGGTTTTTCGTAACGGAAGGGACCGATAAACAAAAGGTTTTTCTGAAGATATGGATAGATAATTATATTTTGAGTTTTATTCCATGAATATTTAATTCTATTAATTCTCTTCTGTGTTACGTTATTGCCTATATAATAATTTCCAGCTTAGTTATTAGGGTTCCTAAATTAAACGTTATTGATAAACAAGGGCAGAGCTAATTAGTTATTTCTTTTAAATAAAGTAAGGAAAAATATGATTTTCTTTTAATTTTTGTAATTTAGAATTAAAATTAGGTAAGTTGCATGTTCTATTTTTTGGTCATTATTATTAAGTGATCATTATATAAAAACCAAGGAGTTGACAGTTTCTCGTAAAGTTGATACTTTATTGAATATTTTCAGTAAATTAAACTCACTTGTTTATGTTATCGTTTAGCTGTGGAACAGCCTGAAGACACTGAGACAGAGAGAAACTTTCACAGTAACGAATGAATCTTTTGGCAGCAGAGGAATCTCTAAAATAATTAGGCGATTGTCGTTTAGAAATTGTACCGAAAGTGGTAAGGGATTTTAAATATTTTAAAATGGCAATGAGATTTAAAAGTCTAGTTTGTATGATAGCAAGTTGGATTATATTAATACAAGAAAATAATTTGAGTTTATTTATTCTTAATAAAAAAAAAAATAAAATAAAAAAAGTAATTAGATGGAGGGGATTAGCTCAAAGGTACCGCGCGGGACACCTAAGCGGAGGTCCTGCCCTTAGATTTTCTCTTAGGGGCTTTTACAGTTAACTGCCCGCTGATGGGCAGTGATGTCTGTAGCTACAACACTGATCGGACGTCGGCAGGGCCCTGAGAAGGCTTCCGGACACTATAGATCTTTCAGGATGCATGCACAATCCCTAAAAATATAAAAAAATGAAGTGGTGTTGGGAATTTAATAGGAAATCGGTTTTAGCAATCTATTTTTCTATATAGTTGTAAATTGATTGGTACTTTAAGCTTGAAACATTTTAGAAAATGTGCACCTTTCTGAAGTAACAAAAATAGTCATCTTCAAGTTATCTTATGCTTGAAACTATCAATATTGCTTCACATTTAACCTTTCTGATCTCCTTCTTAATTGAATTTAGTTCGAAAGAGTTAATATGTATATTGCTTCTGTATATCTTTTATATATTTTTCCTGTTTCCGTGATCCAATTCTTGTCGCCACTCTTTGTGGTGCTTAAGGTTAATTAAATGTCTGCTTAGGCTTAGACTAAGAATAATGTAAAGTAATATTTATCGAATCAGCCGGTCTTAAAGTCCTACTGCTAAATTACAGCGCATGCAAATTTATATGCGTTTCTTCACCTAATTTACTCCCCGGTACAAGACAGGCTCATAAGAACCTGTTTTGAGAGTATTTTTAATGTCCCCAAAAATACTGATTGTAAGATTTGATATTCAAATCCGTAGAAATAATAATCGTACGCATTTTTATTTAATGAATTTCAAAATTTTTAAGATGGTATTAAATGTGATAATATAAGAAAACTGAACTAACTCTTCAATAAAGTCGTAGTCCGGTCAACCAATATTCTTCAAATTTGGAGATTTGGCAACATATTTAATTGAAATTAATATTGTATAGATGGTAGAATCGTATAAGAAACTACTCCCCTCCCCAAAAACACCCTAAAATGAATACTAGTTCAAACAGAATGATAGGTCTCTGTGCGAATGATTAGTATAACAAGTTTAATGAAATTCATTGGTGGTTATGGAGAAAGTCACAAAAACTGAAAAAATAGGTTCCGGTAAACTTCTTCAGAGTCTTCGGAGTCTTCAAGTTCAGAAGTTCTCCGGAGTCTTCAAACTCAGAATTTTGGCATCCCATTTCTTAGATGAATTTTCCCGGAAAAATGTTTCAAATAAAAGTTATAGGTCTTTTTATATGTTGTTAATATTCCAAATTTAAAGGAAATTTTTGGAGCCATTTTGCGATAAAATCTCAAAAAACAGAAAAATCCATTCAGTAAAATTGTCACTTCGCATAACCGATTTTGATCCAAACTTTATGTCGGTTCGCATTGTCTTATTGTCGGGCACTTAAACTAAATTTCAAATTTGGCGATTTCCGCTTTTTTTAAAGTTATGCTGACTATATGCAGAGCCTGGTTGAGTAGGTGACACACCAATATCTATTTTCTGACTCTAGGAACACAGACGCCGCATATATCCAATGAAAACTCCATATCGCAAATTTGACACGGTCGCAATATATCTCTCACTGCAGTAAGAGAAAATAAAAATACAACTATATTTGAGATTAATGTTTTTTGATGGCTTCTTTGTTATATTGCTGACAGAAGTGGTTAGTGAATAAAATGGTTTACAATATTGTATGTCCTTGTGGAACTAAGAGTTCCAGTGAGTTTGTCATGTAATATGGCAGAAACTGAGGATGAGGGAAACACCGAAACATTTTTTCAAAACTAAACTTATAAGAGAAAAAATAGCTATTTTTCCTTGAATGTATAATTTCTAATGTCTGCACACTCACTTTAAACATTAACAAGGAATTATATTTATTTTATTTACGTTGGATACTAGCATTAAATAATTTGGATGTTCTATTTTTTTTGTTATAATTAGGTGATTATACAAAAATCAGGAGTTGGATACTTTCTAGTTGAAGTTGATATTTCCAATAGGATTTATTGACTGTTTCCAATGGATTAAACTCGTTTGTTTATGTTATAGTTCAGCTATGGAACAGCCTAAAGCCTACTGAGACTGAGAGAAAACTCACAGTAACGAATTGGAAGTTTTAGCACCAGAGAAATTGAACTGAAAGTGGTAAGAGATTTTAAATATTTAATAATAGCAATAAGAAGGAAAGTCTGGTTTGAATGGTAGCTAGATAGGGAGGATGGTGGGAAGGATATTAATGCAGGAAAATAATTTTCAGTTTTCTTATTCTTATTAAAGGGAGTAATTCATGCAAACTCATTCTCTTCTAATGGAAAATCGCTTTTAGCAACCTTTATTTTCAGTTCATACCTTGGAACATATTGAAAATGTGTACATTCTGAAACACTGAATTTCAAAATTTTTAGCCGAGAGTGCAGTGAAGAACTCGGTAACTTTAGGAGTAATGGGAACTTTCAAAGACCATTTTTTTTTATTCCGATATCCAGCTGCGGGATATACATCACAACATATTTAATATAACGGAGTTGTTTCTTAAATGATTTATGTTCATTCGGTTTACGATTTAGTATACAAAAACGTTGCTCTGCAAATCATCCTGTTAAGATAATTAATTTTTTTGAACGTTGTAACATAAATATATTCCCCGCAAGCGGTGATTGATGCATGCAGTCTCCTGGGGAGCTGCAACCTTACGGGTTCCTGAGCACACTCCCTTGCACTTTTCACAAAACGACACGTACAGGTTAACAGTACATAAAGACATCTCACTACGCACTTTAGGGCTACCTTCCCTAAGATGGTTTGCTTCGGCTAGGAGGGAAACCCTAAATGAAAAATCCTTGGGCCTCCAAAGTCATGGGGGTTGAGCATAGAGCCGACAACTCTACTTCACAAAAATAAACAAGTCTCGAAAGCTCAGAGAAATAGAAACCGGACCGATTTAAGAGAACGACTAAGACGAGTCAAAGGAAAACATATTAGCTACTTGGAATGTTAGAAGCATTTTTGAACTGGATGCCAATAAAATTCTAGAACAAGAGCTACTTAAATATAATGTTGATGTAGTAGTATTGCGAGAGGTAAGATGAAGAAAAACGCGAATAATCGATCTAAATGATTTTATAATGATGAATAGTGGCCACAGAGCGAATATGTTGGGGACGGGTTTCATGATCAAAAAATTCACTGAGACATGCATATATGGTTTTAAGGTAGTTAATTTTTTTTTTTTTAACTTAAGGCGCGTCAACATCTACGGTCATTGGCGCCTGGAGCCTTCGAAGTCCACTACCGGCCTCCGAACAGTGTTCTCTCGTTACAGACAACACTGTCCACCACCGGACAGTGAGCTGTAGAGGCTCCGGTCCTCCGCGTGGGAGTCCAGTACGCTAACCACTGCTATTCCCTTCCCTTAAGATAGTTAATGATGGGAAATGTAGAATGAGGCTTAAAGGAAAATTGCTTAATATCTTGTTGAAAAGTACTCCTGCCCCTACGGAGGAAAAGTTGATGAGAATAAGAACCTTTTTTCGATCTTTTGGAGAGAACTTATGATGCGGCTCCTAAACATATTGTCAAGATACTAATGGGAGATTTAAACGCCAAAATTCGAAGGGAGTGTATATATTAGCCAATAATTGGTAAACATAGTTAACACGAGTTCTCGAACGACAATGGAAGAAGGGTTATTGAGTTCGCTGTTGATGGGGGGATTCGTGTAAGTAGTACATTTTTCCAGAACAAGGACATCCATAAGGAAACATGGATGTCTCCTATCGGACGCAATAGAAATGAAATTGATCATGCTTTAATAGAATCCCGACATGGGTCAGACATAATGGATGTGCAATCGTTTAGAGGGGCAGAATGTGGCAGTGACCATTTTTTCGTGAGGGCTAAATATCGCCAAAGAATAGCGGTAGAACAAAAAGATAATTTAGGTAAAGTAACAAAGTATTCTTTGAAAGCGTTTAGAAATGAAGAAGTAAAGCATCTTTATAGAGTAAAGATAAAAGAAAATTTAATTAAGAATAGCTCCAATGATGCTGACGGTTCAAGCCAGATGGGAAAAAAAAAATAGTTTGAAAGAGACGGCTGAGGAGGTGGTAGGACACGAAGAAAGGAGGAGCTGAGGAATGAATGTTCGGCGATAGCTATTAAGAGAAATGAAGCTAGGAAATTAATATTGCAAAAGAAGGAGCCGTGCTATTAGAGAGTTATATAAAGCTATAAGAGTGAGACTCAAGAAAGTATGTTGGATAAAGAAAAGAAAGGCAGAGAAGAAGAAATTATTAGATGCGCAGAAAGAATATAACGATCGGAGTTACAGAAAATTTTACCAGGGATTAAAAGAATCAAGAGCAGTTTAGTCCTAAAATTAATTACTGTCGTGTTGAAGATGGGATTACAATAGGAGACAAAAATAGCATATTAGGGCGGTGATCGCGTTTTTTCAGAAACCTCCTAAATCCGAATGAAGATGGTAGCAGAAGAAATCAAGTTCAGGAAGAAAGATCTGTCATTCTGGAAACTACCTCTTGTCATGTGGCAGGAAACGAGGAAGAAGTGGAAGAATAACCTGAACTGGAGGAGATAATTGAAATTGTGAAATCCCTCAGAAGTAATAAAACATCAAGGGAGGATGGGATTCTTGCTGAACTTATAAAGTATGCAGGAGAGGAGCTATGGATGCAAATATACCGTCTAATTTTTGACATTTGTATGCAGGAAGTTATGCCTAAAGGTTGGTCACATGCAGTTATCTGACCTATATATAAAAAAGGAGACTAGCTGGATTGCAGCTGTTACCACGGGGTAGCCCTAGTAGATAAGATCTAAAAAGTACTGTCAATATTTCTATAGAAGAGGCCAACTAAATGGCGGTTAAGTTTGTGGGGGAATAACAATACGGTTTTAGGGACGACAGATCTTACGACGGATAATATATTTTCCATGAGAATAATTATGGAAAAATGTTACGAATATGACGTTCTTCTTCGCCATCTTTTATAGACTTGAAGCAAGCTTACGACAGTTTGAACAGCTTGGAACTTTGGCACTGTATGCCCGAGTTAGTCTTCCCCCAAGGATGGAGTATAATCCATCTAACAAAAATGACAGTAGAGGATTCACAAGACTGTGTGAAAATAGCCGGCACAATGTCCAACAATTTCCAGATTTTCAAGTGTTTAAGACAAGGGGATCCTCTGTTACTTCTCCTATTCTACTTAGCATTGGAGAAGGCTATAAGAGCTATTCGAACTCGGCCTAATGGCACTATATATAACAGGCTAAGTCAGCATTTCGCTTATGGCGTTCGCCGTTTGTTTTAACTGCATGCACCCCGTCAGCACTAGCAGGAGTGCTTGAAGAATTTGAAAAGGAAGCAAAGGTTTTGGGGTTAAAAATAAATGAATCTAAAACAAAATACAGTTTGCCACTACTAGGGGTGAATACAATAATAAACTGATTAATGTAGGTGCCCACACGTTTGAGAATGTTGGACAGTTCAAGTACCTAGGAGCTGTTATTAGTAAGAAGAATGATGTTAAAGAAGACATTAAAGCAAGAATAATATCGGGTAGCAAGTGCTTAGAAAATGTTTAAGATTCAGGTCAATGTCAAGACAAGCCAAACTATTAATATATAAAACCATTTTAAGGCCTATTGTTACATATAGAAGCGAGAGCTGGGTACTGTCCAAGGAAAATGAACGTCTTCTATGTAGCTTGGAGAGAAAAATTCTGAGGATTTTTGGACCTGTACAGGAGGGAGTGGATGGAGGATAAGATCGAGCCAGGAATTGAAGGACTTGTATCGGGATCAAAATATAGTAGGGTTTTTTAAAAAAGGAAGACTAAGGTGGCTTGGCTCTTGGAAAGAATGTCAGAGGAAATATACCCCAAAAAGTTGTACCAAGGTCATCCGTAGGAGTAAGAAGGCGGGGAAGGCCTAAACTGAAGTGGAGAGATGACGTGGAGGAGAATTTGAGTGTTGGGAGTTGTAGGATGGAGAATGCGGGCAAAGGATGGATGGAGTGGAATAAAGTAATTGAGGAGGCCCAAGGACCTTCATGGTCTGTATTACCAAAGAAGAAGAAGATATATATATCTTCCTAGTAATAAATATATATAAATATATATTATATATATAAAAATATATATATTTATGTGGATTCATTTTGTTTAAAATAATAATGGGCAAGCACCAAACAAAGAGGTAGACTTTTATGTATCTTTTATTTCAATAAACATCTACTTACTGGCTGGCGAACGTACATATTATTCTCTCTTACAATAATCCAACTGATGTAACTCACTTCAGATTGAAATAAATGTTAATTCTTTTAATTAAACAACGGTACAATCTACTGACAAATAACTTATCTTCTATCTTAAAAAAACAACTTTACAAACCGACTGCTACTTACTACATTAACTCTACACTCCCATAATTCCCGTTCTATCCGCATTGGGCGCGGGATGCTAGGCATCAGCATTTTCTAGTGACTCCCCATGTGTATATATATATATATATAATATATATATATATAACCAGATATCTGGTTAAACAAATCTAGAATATATATATATATTCGCACCACCTTCGGAGGTATCAGGAGAAACCCAGATTTTGTTTACATCTATTATTGAGAAGGGATTAGCTCAGTGGTAGCGCGCTGGACTAGCAACGCGGAGATCAAGGGTTCGAATCTAGTCTTGCTACCCTTAGATTTTCTCTTCCTAGGAGCCCCTACGGCTCACTGTCCGGTGATGGACAGTGTTGTCCGGACACTGTCCGGAGGCCGGCAGTGCACTAAGAAGGCTCCGTGCGCAAATGACCACAGACGCCTTAATAAATAAATAAATAAATAAATAAATAAATAAAACATATAATATTATTATTACTACATATTATTTATATTAGTTTATAATATTATTATTGATTATAGAATCGCTACCACAGTTCTTTATTGTTCCAGATTTAACGTTTCTTTGGGAAGGTGTGAATAATTAAATTCTTCGACCTGCCATTAATATTGAAGCATTTTAAATATTTTCTAAAGAAGTTGATATAGATACTAAGTTGAATTTTCACAAAAATTTTGTAAGTACATTCTTACAAAACTGATGAGTATATACATCAGTACTAAAATTCATTTATATTTACTAACATTTAGCGATGAAAGTTACACAAAAGTAGTGATTGTAGTTATATGACAGTAGTATTGCATACTACATTTGGATGCACATATACGAACACATTCTGACGGAAAACCATATAGATGCATTGGATGCGTACTAATTTTTACAACATTAAAAAATTGAAATATAATATGCTTGCTCATACTGGCGAGAGACCATATAAAAGTAGTGAGTGCGATTTTAGTTGTACAGATTCTGGATTTATGAAACAACATATGCGAACACATACAAGTGAAAATCCGTATAAATGTAGTAAATGTGATTTTACTTGTTCAAATTCTGGAAGTTTGAAACATCATAAGCGAACCCATACAGGCGAGAAGCCATATAAATGTACTGAGTGTGATTATAGTTGTGCAAGGTCTCAACACTTGAAAGAACATATGCGAACACATACAGGCGAAAAGCCACATAAATGCAATGAGTGCGATTTTAGTTGTATAAGATCCGAAAATTTGAAACAACATATGCGAACACATACAGGCGAGAAGCCATATAAATGTAGTGAGTGCCATTATAGTTTTGTATATTTTGGCATGTTGAAACAACATATGCGAACACATACAGGCGAGAAGCCATATAAATGTAATGAGTGCGATTTTACTTGTTCACATTCTGGAAGTTTGAAACTTCATATGCGAACACATACAGGCGAGAAGCCTTATAAATGTAGTGAGTGCAATTATAGTTGTATAGCTGATGGAACTTTTAAACGACATATGCGAATACATACAGGCGAGAAGCCTTATAAATGTGGTGAGTGCGATTATAGTTGTACATGTTCTGCAACTTTGAAAAAACATATGCGAATACATACAGGTGAAAAGCCCCATAAATGTAGTGAGTGCGATTATAGTTGTATATATTCTGGAACATTGAAAGAACATATGCGAACACATACAGGTGAGAAGCCATATAAATGTAGTGAGTGCGATTATAGTTGTACACATTCTGGAAATTTGAAACAACATATGCGAACACATACAGGCGAGAAGCCATATAAATGTAATGAATGCGGTTATAGTTATTCTGGATACGGAAATTTGCAACGACATATGCGAACACATACAGGTGAGAAGCCGTATAAATGTAATGAATGCGATTATAGTAGTTCTGCTTACGGAGATTTGAAACAACATATGCGAACACATACAGGTGAGAAGCCGTATAAATGTAATGAATGCGATTATAGGTGTTCTGTATACGGAAATTTTAAACGACATATGCGAACACATACAAGAAATATACATACATATGAGAAACAATAAACTTTAGTTGTACAAAACCCGGAACTTTGATAGAGCATATGCGAACACATACAGGCGAGAAGCCATACAAATGTTATGAATGCGATTACAGTAGTGCTGTAATCGCTAATATGTAATTAAACAATTAAAAAACAACCATCAAGTGTATGAGACCGCGTATGCTATAATACGACTATTCACCCATTTTACAATGGCATCTTCAGGGTGGTGTCTTCATGAGTGAATGCGAATAGAGCATTGAGAAAAATATCATGGTTGAACAGCGAGGTGGCACGTTATTCCGCCTTCTTGGCTGTAGGTAGTGGACGGAGCTTGATTATCCCTTCCTTGCCCATGGTTGCCTGGCGGGTCGAGCGAGGTGTAAGTCTCGCATCCCCCTGCCTTCCTGCTAAAAAATTGTAGCCTTGTTTTGCTCCAAGAAACCGTTGATCTTTTTTCCTGAGCAGGGGCAGCCATGTACTGCTTAGAGAACCTATTTTAAACCGACCCTGAAGACGGTCATTGCAATATGGGGAAACATCTGTTTCCAAACCACTGAGGCGATCTGAACCCGAAATATTTATTTGTATGTCTATAATGAGAAAGCCCACAAGATCACCTACAATTTAGATATAACGCTTCACTTAAAGCGGCCTCGTTTCTGTAAGCTAATGTGATCAGTTTATCAACATGTTCAACTCCGATGTTGATCTGAAGTTGGAACTACTGATAACCCATTGATATTCTAGTAAATGTTTCGTTTGATATTTATTTTGTTTTTTATTTGACACATGATCGATCTGGTTTTTGGAAAATCGAAATCTTATTGAAATATAATATATTATAATTACATCTTTAGATGAGTTATAATTTTGTTTATATTTATAAATAAATTATTTATACTATATGCTGTATTTTATTATGAACTATATTTACATATACTCAATATAAATAACGAAGTTTCTAATACATATCTAAATAAATTTCAAAATTTGCCCTAACATAAATATAGAGTTGGTCGAGATTAGTACCAAGCCAAGCAAATAAACAATTATTTTGTATAGAAAGAAAGCGCAAATAACTTCAACCGTACCTCCTGGTATGGCATTTGAAAGTTAACGTCACAGATTTCACAGAAAGTATTGTAATCATATCCACTTTTCGATATTGAGTTTTCACCGGAAATACACTTCTGAGTCCCACTGTATTCAAAAATGAGGTTTATAGAAAATGGTGTGTGTGAGTGTAGTGAACAGCAGAGCTTAAAAAACGAAAAATCGCCGTAAGTTCAAACTTGATATGCCGTTTAGATACCATGGGATCTGGCAGTAAGTTGTCTTTCAAGGGTCCTCAACCGGAAGTACCAGTTTACTGAATGGTTGTTTCAGTTTTTCGCGATTTTCCCAAAAATAGTTCCAAAATTTTGTTTAAACTCATCACATATTAAGAGCTACAATTTTGATTTAAAGCATTTCTCTGGGAAAATTCATTTAATGTAGTATGGGGGAAGGTGTGGTTATGTGTCCCTCTAAAGTGCTAATTTAGTTTACACATGGCAATTTGGCAGTTTGTAAATTATAAATATGTATTAGTTCTAAATATGTAATAGTATTATAAATAAGTATTAGTAATTTATAAATATAAATAGTTCAATATGGCAATTTGAAAGTAATCGGTTGACCGGAAGTACGTTTCTACTGTACAGTTTTTTGAGGTTTTCTCGAAACAGCTCCTATAATTTTCTTTTAATTGATAAATCGACTAAACATACAAAGAGTTACAACTTTTATTGTAACATTACTTAAAAAAAAAAAAAAATTAGGATAGGGGCTGGGTTATGTTTACCTCTAAAGTGCTATTTCAATTTATTATACAATTATATCATCTAAATAATATTAATTAGAATTAAATATGTTATTTAAATACTGAGGTTAATAAAAATCGGTTGATAGGAAGTGACTTTTTATTGAAATAATTTCAGTTTTCTACAATCATATCCACAAAAACGCCGACAGATTTCATTAAATTTGTTAATTGTTACACTAACGGTAAATACGAGACTTATCACTTTTATCGGAAATTTTTGTCCGAGAAAGTTCACTTAAAGATGTTTTGTGGGAGGGAGAATATATGGGTTCCTCCCAAAAGTCAATTTATTAAGTTCAGATTCTCCAATTGCTATAAAATGCAAAACAAGCCAATATTTCATAAAAATTATTGGTTTGAAGAAAATTTGTCACTTAAATCTTGTAAACTGCAGTAAGAGAAAGTAATGTGGGTGTTTCACAACAGAGTTTTTTTATTTGAATCAAGTGCTTGATTGGTTCTTGATCAAATGTTAGGTTCTCATTTTTATACAATTTAACGTAATGTATCTTGTAACTGGGTATAATACTGGCAAAATAATTAAATAAAATCAGTGTAGAAAGTTCATAAATCAGTTAAGTAAAATATTTTACTAATTGTTACTTTTTTATTCTTTTTTTATTGTTTTCTTTAATCTCATTTTATTTTTATTTTTTCATAAACTTCACACATATATGGGTAGTCGGATTTTACTATTCGGAAGTCAATTAGATTTCTGATAACTTGTAAAAAAATCTGGAATGAAACACTCATACAACTTTCTCTTATTGCAGTTTACAAAATTGTAACTGACAATTTATTAGTTAGTACACCAAATTTAATGGAATTCGTCGGTGTTTTTATGGAGAAAATAGCAGAAAAGTGAAAAATACTTTTCAGTAAAAATGCCCTTTCGGTCAACCGATTTTTTCAAACTCAGAATTTCAACAACATATTTAATTCTAATTAATATTATTTAGAATGATAGAATTGTGTACTAAACTGAAATAGAGGAAAATCAAACCCACCCCTCTCTCAAAAGGCCCTTAACTGAATTTTCTCGGAGAAATGTTTCAAATAAAAGTTGAACGTTTCAAAAGACAAGTGACACTTTCAGTTGAACGATTTTAACAGAATGTTGAATGTTACCAGAATGTTGTTCTCAGGTCTCCTGGTAACACTTTAATGAAATATGAAGTTTCAACATTCTGTGATTTTTTCGTTTTTGAGACATAAACACATACTCACTAAAAACTCGCTAAAAACTACTTTTTTTGGGCTCAGGGAACCTCAAAACTGATATTTCCGGTAAAAACTCTATATCGAAAATTTGACACGATCACTGAATACTTCCTCTTAGTTATACAGATAACCTTTACTAATTAAATACTTTACTAAATACCATTTTAGATCAGTAAAGTATACTATACCAGTCAGGACGAAACATGTTGCATATTTTGAAATAGAAGATAAATCTTAGAATATATAAATTCATAGATAAACAAAAAATATACTCTTGACATATGGGATTCTCCCATATGTATATTATGTATGAAGATAACAAGGTATTCATTTATGATCCTGACGCAAAAGTCCTACAAAACAGTTTAACTATGAACTAACTCGGAAGGTTCGACAATTACATACAAGGCTACATTAATTTATAAACACCTTTAAAATATTGTAATTATTAAATCTGTTAATAAATAATTTAAAATGTCTTTTGTGTTTAAAATAATTTAAAATGATCTTTCGAGAAGTGGGTGTTGCATTATTATATTGAGGATTAGTGAGTAAACTTCTCACTTAATTTATGTATGTTTATATGTTTGTCTCAAGATGTTTAGACCTAAAGAGTTCATCATCTATCGATCAAATTATTAAGAATTTTCTTATAACAATGATGATAGGATAGTAATGTTTATATGTTGCAATATCTATTTTTTGGAAAATGATCACTTACCGAGTACTGGAGTTTGTTTTTACATTACTTTTTATTTGTACATTAATTTTCATATGATTATGTCTACAGAAAAATGATATACCAAACCTATATCGCTATGTCGCATCAGAAGTAATGTAAAACCAGCTTTACAGGTACGCAATCAATTTTAAAAATTACATATTGTAACACATAAACATTGTTATTCTTTCTTCGTTGTTAGAAGAAAATTTGCAATAATTTTAAAGAATTATTATGACCTACTTAGGTCGAACGAGATAAAAAAAAAAAAACATAAAATAACTGAGAAGTTTACTTGCACTTCCCTAATTCAACCTAATAATTAAATTTGTACTGAAAACCGCCCAAGTTTTTTTTTTTTGTAAAAGGCAGTTTCTTCTTTGGGTCATTAGAACGTGAGAAAAAGAGTTCGAAAAGGCTGTAATAGAACTGATTCATTCTATAATTTAAAGTATTATCCTGAAGCTTTTAGAAATTCAAAAACTTGTGGAAGAAATGGGGATTTCTCGTGTACAAGTTACTATAGATTGGTGGGTAGTACAAGAGACAATAATAGCTGTTTATATGCTCTGCAGTCAACGAATATGTGCTATACAATCAGAATAATTCTATAAAACTGACAAAGAGGGTGGCTCTCGTGACAAGGTGCCCATGTATTAAACGTATGTGGCCAATCCTAGCAAGAATGGTCTCCTCCCTTCTGGGAAGGTAATAGAAAAAACTTATATGCTAAGCAGACCATAAAACAAAAAGAACTATAACAAATAAGGATAATCAATAAAAAAGTTTAAGTTAGCAATAATAATGAAAAATAAAATAAAAATTTGTACAAAATATAAAAATTAAAAAAAAAAAACTATGGATACTGCCTGGAGGAAGGAATCCAAGAGGTCACCTCTCTTCGAAAGGTAAACATCAACTGGCCTCCAAAGTTTGAATAAAATTTGTCAATAGTAGTTGAGCAATGCAATAAGATAACTTTCATTTACTAATTTTTTAATTTTACAAACAATCGCCTGTTTTTGAAGAACAGATCAATTTAAGTAATAGATACTAATTGTTATGAACCAATTTCTTTTTACTTTTTTAGGTAAGGTATGATGATACAACGTGTGTTTTTCACACTAGATTTATTTTCAAGATTTGTTAAAAGCTGCCAAATTAGGCAGCTATACTGATTATAATATAATGCAATTGTAATCAGACGAATTTTCAAGGGATTTGCTAATCCGACGTTTAAAAAAAAAAAAAAAAAAAAAAAAAAAACAGTTAAATTGCATCAATATTCAGTTAACGTTAAATATATGTGATTGGTAATCGTGCAGAAGTCGTTTCTTTCTACGCCTAAAAAAGGATAATATAAACTGCTAGACAAAAGTATCGCATCACTTTGAATTATCATTAAAAAAGTCATTTTGAAAAGTTGAGTGGACTATTTTATTTTGGGATTATCACAAGCAATGAATATAAACATAATAAAAAATGTAAACAAAGGGATAATAATAACAAAACAGCAGATAATTAGAAAGGAAAAAATGGCTACTTGTCAAAATAAAATTTTTATTTTCATAGAAATTACAAGTTAAATGTAAAATCATTTAACTAACAGTATTCAGTGACTTCACCTCTAGCTGTGATAACTGCGTTCAGTCGTCGAGGCATTGAACAAATTAAATTTCGTAGAGATTCTTGGGATATTTTGTTCCACTCAACTCTTAGGGCTATCGGAATTTCTTGAAGGGTCCTCGGGAGAATCTAACAGTTTCTCACACGACTTCCCATGATATCCCGGCTTACTCAATTAGGTTGAGGTATGGACTTTTTAGTGGAAAACGCAGCACCCTAATTCCAGCTTTGTTAAGGTCTCAGACGTTTCTCGAGCATTGTGAGAAATGGTATCACATTTTCCTGGAGGATATCTTTAATATACCTGACGGCATTTATAGTGCTTCTATCAGCAATGTGTAACTCTCTGTGGGAGCCTCAGTACAAATACCACCCCATACCATTATCACTGAGCCTCCATGGTAACTCACTCTAGGGGACACATTGCATAGTGAATATGACCCGGTCTTCCCCACACTCTCTCCCTTCCATAAGGTAAGTTTAAAATCAATCTTGATTCATCTGTGAACAATACACGGGACCAGTCTTCATTTGTCCAATTAATGTATTCCCGGGCAAACTGAAGTCTTTGAACTTTATGTGCCCTAGCGAGAAGTGGACCCGTTACTGGTCTTCTGGCCTTCATACCACTTTATTCAACCTTCTTGTAACTGTTCTTCGGGAAATATGGACACCTCGGACTCCTTCAAAATAAATTTCTTACTTTATTGCAGTAGAGAACTGTTTTCTTAGAACATGCAGTTGATTAAATCGGTCGTCACGTCGAGCGTGGCAATCTGGCAAGGGTTTCCTTGTGTGGTTGCCTGCCCTCCCTGTAACGCTTTACTGTCCTGCAAACCATTGATTGATTAAGTCCAAGGCGTCTGGTAATATTGCGTTGGCCTCTTCATACGAACCTCCATTTCCTTCGTTACATTTTGCAGAATGTTTTGTCTATTCATTTTTAAAGAATAAAAACCTGTGTAAAAAAAATACGTAAACTAAAGAAACGAAACAGAAGATATGGAAAGTAAAGAAACGTTAGAGAAATGAATCACCAGTGAAAAATTTGAAATGTACTGAGGAATTAATCTTGTGTGGAATTAAAATAAAAAGCTATTAACTCTTGTTTGTTTACATTAGTAAACAGTTCATCATAGGTATCTAACTTACCTGTAAAAAATTAAAGTTTATGTGTATTGGACTGTAGCATGATTTTAGAGATAAAACACAAGTGATGCAATACTTTATTCCAGCAGTTTAATGATACCAATACACAAGGCTCCATTTGTTCTACACATACGACAAATCCCTATAGTTGTAGCTTTTGCTATAACTATTATTAAGTCTTAAGGAAAGAGAATTGATTATGTTGGTCTGTATATGTGGGTAGACTCTTAATTGGCACTTAACGATTTTATTTGAAATATTTTCCGAAAAAAATTGCTTTATAGGGGTCAGTTTAAAATTAAATTTAACAAACTTCCTTAGTTTTGGCGTAGAGCGTTCACATAAGGCCACTTGGGTATATGTAAAATTCCTGCCGCAAAGACCAGCAACATTCTTCTAAATTAAATTTGTGAGAGAGAAAAAATAGCTGTTTGTATCTGAATGAATAAACTAATATTCCTTTTCACTTTATTTTTATCATAGAATTATTTTAATATTATTTCAATAGAATACTTAATCATTAATTTTAGAGGGAAAGGCCGTGCACTGAAATTGAGGTTCTGAAGAGAAAGGTTATAGTAACATACTGGTATGTGTGATGCATTACTATCATTCATTTTATAATTCACTTCTATTTTTCTTGCTTTAAAATTTTTTCTTAACGTCGTGATAAAATAGTTACTGCCTCCATAATAATTCGGTTTCCAAATTAAATTTAAATGTGATTGATAAAAAAATGAGAAAGCTAAGTAGTCTTTCATTAAAATTAAATAAGGAAAACTATAATTTTCCCAGATCTATTGAACTAAGCTTGAGGTAAATTTTTGTTGGAAAAATTTCTTAGTGTATTAATTTAATTTTTTGAACGAAGTTGATCAATTTTTTCTTTTAAATTAAAACGGCTAATCTATCTAAGCTACAGCTAAAATCTTAGCAGCTTAATATTTGAGGAATACATTTCACTTGATTAATTATTCAGTGATCATTAAATAAAAAGCAAGAAGTTGGGTACTTCCTCTAAACATGCTGGTTTTATTAACTATTGTCAATAGCATCAGAGACATTTTCCGTGGTAGCCTGCTTCATTCTGTGGTCATCGACCGGTTTCGGGCGTTAGCCCATCTTCAGGATGCGTTTTTCAGACAGTGTATAACACAGACTTGCACAGAGCAAATACAGTTAACATACTCTGTGTTAACATCTTAATTATGTGTCGATTTCCGTAAATTGAAGGATAAAGTCCTGATGACCACAAAATGAAGCAGGCTACCATGGAAAATGTCTCTTATGCTTTCCAGCTCAGCGGAACCAACCACCACAACTACTATTGTCAATAGGTTAAGCTCATTTGTTTATTTTGTTGCTTAGTTGATGAACAGCCGGAATACTGCTGAGACTGAGAGAAAATTTTACAATAACGTTTTGGAAGCCAAGGAATCTCTTAAATGTTTGAGCGATTTTCATTTAAGAAGTGAACTGAAAGTGGTAAGAGAGTTTAAATATTTTAGAATGGCAATGAAAAAGAACTGTCTGGTTTGTATGATAACAAGTTCTATTAATGTTGTAACTAACGCATACTTATGATATTCTATTATGAAATCTCTTTTAGCAACGTATATTTTCAATATAACTGCAAATTCATTAATACTTTAATCCTTGAAAAATGTGTACCATTCTTAGTAACAAAATAGTCATCTTCAAATCATCCCATGGTTGAAACTATCAATATTGCTTCAAATTTAACCTTTCTGATCGCCTATTTAATTGAATTTAGTTCGAAAGTGTTAATAGGTACATTGCTTCTGTTTCCCTCACTAGATTTTTCTTGTTCGGTGATCCAAATCTTGTCACCATTCTTTGTGATGTCTAAGATTAATTACATATCCGCTTAGAATAAAGAAAGCTAATGCTTATTTAATCAAGCGATTTTAAAGCCCAACTATTAAATTAGAGCACATGCACTTACTTCGACTGTATTAATATTTTCAGACAAATATAAATTTACCATGCGAGTATATTTATATTAGTTATATATGCATATATATATATATAACTAATAACAAATCCGTCCTTTCTAGAGAGGATTTTTAATATCTCCAATAATACTAATTGTAAGGTTTGGAATACAAATCCGTTGAAATGATAATCGTATGCTTTTGTATGATGAATGAATTTCAAAATTTTTGGGGTAGTATTAAATGCTGATAATTGAAATAACTGTTCAATCTAAAGTCATACTCCTGTCAACCAATACTCTTCAAATTCGGAGTTTTGGCAATATATTTAATGGTAATTAATATTATATTGATGGCAGAGACATATAATAACATAAAATGACACTTTAGGGAAAACTAACCTCTCCCCTCCCCCAAGACACCCTTAAATGAATTTACTCTGAAAAGTAATTTAATCAAAAGTGTTAGGTCTTTGTATGTATAATTAGATAGCAAGTTTAATGAAATTCGTTAGTGTCTATGGAGAAAGAAACGGTTCAGAAAACTGGCACTTCCGGTGAACCAATTTTCTTCAAACTCAGAATTTTGGGATCACATTTCCTTGAAATTAATATTATATATATGATGGAGTGATAACAAACGGAATTTTATAACTTTTTTAGAGGAAAACATAGTTCTGTCCAACCCGCAAAACCTGTCTTAAGTGAAGTTCCTCATTTAAAAGTTATAGCTTTTTTAATATGTTGTTAATATTTCAAATTTAAAGAAAACTGAGGCCAATTTGCGATGAAATCGCAAAAAAATCCATTTAGTAAAGTGTTATTTCGGGTCGACCGATTTTGATCAAAACCTTATTGTTGGGTCTCATGATTGTGCTTAAACTAACGTTTGGCAACTCTCGGTTTTTGGGTAATGCTGATCTCTCTCTCTCTCACACACACACACACACTCACACAAAGCGTGTGTGAGGGACACACCAATTTCTAAAAATCACTTTTTCTGACTCTGGGCACCACTAGACGCATATATCCAGTGAAAACTCTATATCGAAAATTTGACACGGTCGCAATATAGTACCTCTTACTGCAGTAAGATAATATAAAAACAGTACTGTATTTATGATTAATGTTTTTTGATGGCTAATTTGTTATATCGCAGAATCTACAGTTCTAGTGGGTAAAAGTTTTTATAAATGTTGTATGATTTTGTGAAGCGAAGAGTTTCCATGTATTTCTCGTATAATATGGCAGAAACTGAAGATCAGGGAAACAACAGAAATATTTTTTAAAATTAACCCTATGAGAGAAAAAAAACTGTTATTTTTTTCTTAAATGTATAATAATTCTTTTAAGTAGGAAAGGCCGTGTATCCGTTGCTTTGTATTTTATGTAAGATAGGATTTATTGCGTATTTCGTAACGAAAGGGACCTATACTTTCTTTAAATAAAAAGTTTTTTCTTAGTTATGCATTGATATTATGTTTTGTGGTTCATTCCATTAGTGAGAGTTTTCATGGTCCGAATATATTCATATTTTTCGTTAGATCAAACAAAGATTTATCAGATAAATCTTTGTTTAAATACTAAAAGAGCCCTGGCAAATTAAGTGGTGTAATAGTTACTGCAGAATTCCAACAAATAAATCTAAAATAAGTGAAATTAATAAGCAAATTTGAATTGGTAAAGATTGTTTAAAAATACAAATTATTTGCATAATATACTTTTGAAATTTCCTATCGCGCCCTATCTGAAAATACTATAACAAATGCCACCACGTAGTTATACGCATAAATATATTTAAACGCATAAATTAATGACATTTCAAAATAAGCATGATAAATGGATATGAATATATTTCATTTCTTCTATTGTTTATTTTTATTTTATATCATCTTACATATAATTTACCAACATATCTTCTTGATTTATCTTGCTTGGATTTCACATTTATTTATTTGTTTGTACAAGCTTCTTTTATTTGACCGCTTCGTTTCGTGGTCATCGACCGGTTTTGCCAAAACAGTGTGCCAATATAGATTTAGTTGATACACTCATGCATATTCAATTTCCACCATATCTTCATTTTGTTTGTTTAAACAACCTGATTTTGAGACTTCAAACTTTTATTAACTGTCAAATATATATATATTTCGTTTTCTAATTTACTTATCTAAATAAACACACACACACATATATATGTGTGTGTGTGTGTGTGAGTAAAAATATATCCAACATTGCCCACCCTTATTCTTCTAACGATTAAAAACTGTTTTTTCTTTCCTCCCACCACTTCCTTATTCACTTTTATTGGCAGTACAGCACTAACACTGATTCATGTTTACAATTTTTAGAAGATTTCTTCATCATTTTTTAACAGCACTATTTCTCTATTACTTTTGTAGATTCTTCTGATAAACGCAAACAATGTGCGCCGAAACGTTAGTGAAAAACTAAAATAAAAAAGCCTTCTTGGTATTTTTTTTATTCTATCACGATGTCGACTACCTAACAAAAAATGCTAAATATGTAATAAAGGTATATTTATTTACTAAAATACTTTATTGTTCCAGATTTGGCGTTTCCTTGGAAAAATGTGAATACTTGTACTCTTCATCCTACCATAAATATTGAAGCATTTTAAATATTTTTCAAAGAAGTTGAAAAAGATATTAACTTGAATATGCACAAAACTTCAGTGTAAATATTATGAAATAAGCTTAATAACTATGTAGACAGTCAATAATGTCGAGGAAGGGGCTATAATTTAGTGATTAGAAGTTACACAAAGTAATGATTCTAGATATATGACGGTAGTATCGCATACATTTGGATGCATATATACGAAAACACATATTGGCGAAAATAAGTACAAATGTAAAGAATGGGATTACAGTGAATCGCATACATACAGCTGGATGCACATTTCGGCAGAAAGCCACCTAAATGGATTGACTGCGTATAAGCTTTTACAACATTAAGAAATTTAAAATATAATATGCTCGCTCATCCAGGCGGGAAACTATTTACATGCAGTGAATGCTACTACACTACTAGAAGAGACAGTCATTTGAAAAGACATATGCTTACTCATACTGGCGAAAAGCCATATAAATGTGGTGAGTGCAATTATAGTTGTAAACGTTCTGAGACTTTGAAACAACATATGCATACACATACCGGTGAGAAGCCGTATAAATGTAGTGAGTGCGATTACAGTTGTACACATTCTGAAAAATTGAAACTACATATGCGATCACATACTGGCGAGAAACCCTATACATGTAATGAATGCCATTATAGTTGTACACTTTCTGGAACTTTGAAAAAACATATGCGAACACATACTGGAGAAAAGCCATATAAATGTAATGAGTGCGATTATAGTTGTTCACTTTCTGGAACTTTGAAACTACATATGCGAACACATACTGGAGAAAAGCCATATAAATGTAGTGAATGCGATTATAGTTGTACCTGTTCTGGAACCTTGAAACGACATATGCTAACACATACAGGCGAGAAGCCATATATATGTAGTGAGTGCGATTACGGATGTATAGATTCTGGTGACTTGAAACGACATATGCGAACACATACAGGCGAGAAGCCATATGTATGTAGTGAGTGCGATTATAGATGTGTATATTCCGGAAGTTTGAAGCAACATATGCGAACACATACAGGCGAGAAGCCATATAAGTGTAGTGAGTGCGATTATAATTGTAAACGTTCTGAAACTTTGAAACAACATATGCATATACATACCGGTGAGAAGCCGTATAAATGTAGTGAGTGTAATTATAGTTGTACACGCTCTCGGAATTTGAAACAACATGTGCATACACATACCGATGTGAAGCCGTAGAAATGTAGAGCTTGCTACTTCAGTACTGTACGTCCCGGAAATTTGAAAATGCATTTGCGGAAACATACAGGCTAGAAGCCATATAAATCTAGTGAATGTGATTTCAGTAGTATACAATTCAAAAGTTGGAAAGAACGTATGCAGGCGAGAAACTTATAAATGTAAAGATCGTGATTTGAGTTATAAGGTATTCGCTAATATATAAGTAAATAAACATAAAAATATGTAATTAAATTAAATTAAACAATACTGAAGTTTCCGGGTCCGAGAGACCGCGTCAGTTGTTGCTATAAGCCGAAGTTTGGCTCATATTCCAATGAGTTTCTTCGGGAGCGATCGTATCAGCTTGAAATGCGGACGAAGCACTGAGAAATAATGCTCGAACAGGCATGGGTTCCCCTTGCGCCATCTTGGCTGTAGGTAGTGGACGTGTTTTAATTTTCCCTTTCATGCCGATGGTTGCGTTCTGATTGTCGAGGTCTGTTTCCCATCCCGCTGCCCTCCTTCCAAAATTGTAGCCTTGTTTTGCTCCGCGAAACCGTTGATGGTTTTTCCATTTTACTTTTTCTTTCCTTTTCGTGAACTGATGTTGCTAATAATTGTTTATTTGGGCAAGGTTTTTGCATTAATGCATACCCATTTGTAGAAATTATGTAATTTATATTATTCGATTATCCTTATTGTTCAATACATTTTTAAAAAAGATTCATTTTACTAAATACAAAGTTAGAAATGTGAATCACCATATTATAAACAGTCATATGTATATATTATTATGTAGATAGCACAGCGTGTTAACTTGTGTGGTTGTCTTATTGCTGCGGCTAAAGTGGCATTGTGTTAAAAGGCGGTAGCCGGCCTTTGTAACTCCTCGCTTCCTAAAATGGGACTTTAGGCGCTGCTGACGGCCCTTCCTTCTGCATTTCCTGTAAATTTAAATTTTCTTTTTTATCATTTGTCTCAATAATTAAATATTTCCTAATTAACATAATACAGATTACAATAATAATTATTACTATGATTAACGTATTATTAATGATTGATTATCTGCACTGTAATCAATATTTTTTAAAATTGGTACATCTTTAAATAATACTTTTGTTTATTTTATATCTACTAACATATTACTGTTGTTATTAGATTAAAATTAAAAATTTAAATATAATTTCTTTTGGAACCATAGCATAGGTTTGTAAATGATAAGTTATTTATAAGACAATTTTTGTTCGTTCGGAATTTATATATTCCTTCTATTAATTAATTCTTTTTAAATTTTTTAAATTGAATATTAATATTTTGGGGCTCTTTAGCCACTATTTTTACAACATTAGAATTTTCTATTTTAATAATAACAAAGGCATTATTTATTTTGTGAAGGGAAGGGAATAGCTAAGTGGTTAGCGTACTGGACTCCCACGCGGAGGACCGGGTTCAGTCCAGCTGTGCTACCCTTAGATTTTTTCTGGGAGCTCTGCAGCTCACTGTCCGGTATGGACAGTGTTGTCTGTAACGAGAGAACACTGTCCGGTGGCCGGGTGTGCACTGAGAAGGCTCCGGGCGTCAATGAACATAGATGTTGACGCGCCTTAATAGAATAAAAAATAAGAATAAATTTATTTTGTGATATTCCCAATTATTATTATTTATAATTGTTATTTAGACATTTGTCTATTTCTATATAATTAGTTTTAAAATAATACTTTTCCTTAATTTTACTACATTGATTGTTGTGTGTTAGCATGCAGTACCTCTCTCGTACGCGCGCTTCCGCCCGCGCGTCCGAGCGCCTTCTTAGAACCCCTCTTTAGTTTTTTTTTCTTGCTTGCTTTTCCTTCCCACTTTTTGTTGTTGTTGTTGTTTTGTGAGAGAGTTTCTAAGAAGCCAGATTTCCTGCCTCACCCCAAATTTCTTCGCCTCCCTTTTTCTCTCCCTTCTTCCATCCCGTTTCCGATTGCATCATCGTCCCTTTTAGTTTTCCCCCTCTACTTCCGACCGCCTAGGACTCCGCTCGTCTACCTCTCACATTCTTCTTCTGGTCCTCTGAACGAACCAGTGTGTGTGTTTTTGCTAGTAAAGTCCGCCTTCTACTTTTATTCGCCATATACGCGCCTATTCGCCCGGCCAGCTTTATTCATTATTCGTCGGTGAATAATAAGAAGCACCTCTCGCGCCTGCACCTCAAGAAGATATATTGTTCGCGCCTTGGGGGACTCATCGCCATCAGCCGCTTCAACAGTAGCATCTCCGCTTCCACGGAGCACTCTAACGCCCTTCCCTTCACCTGATCTCCTTTCTTTCGCCACACACACACACTCACATATACAGCACATCCACATACAGACGTCATAGCTTCCGCTATCACTTCATCGCCTCTGCGTCAGCATTCGCCGTCATCAAGAGGGTAAGTCTCGCCTTGTTCATTATTTTTTATTATAATTCAATTTTCTTCCAGTTCTTCGCCATTTTTTCTCGCTTCCGATTTTCGCCTCACCGTTCGCCATCTCGCCTTGGGTGTCTGCCGCGCAGACATTGTGGTCCTCCGGGCCAGATAAGGACTTCCGGTATTTCGCCTCCCGCATCCGCGTGCCAGCATGCCCCGCAATGGGGTACCCCCTCCCGCGCCTGCTCCCCTATCTGCCGTATACTTTCACCGATTGGTGAACGATGCCTCCCAGGCTCTGCATGGCTATTTAGATGGTTTCCTTTAAAGGCAAAAGGACAGTGCGCTGTCTATGCATTACGCCTTGAGCCTGCGAGGCCTTGTGGAGGAAGAGTTCTCGCCTTTCTTTCTCATATGGATCCCTATTTGGTAACCAAAGAGCTGCCTGAGGACATCCGAGGAGGTCCTTTTGGCTTCGCGCCAAAGGGTGCGCCTCCTGTACACCACCATCCGCCATCTCCTCTCTGAGGTTCTCCTCCCTCCCCTTCACCGCTCGCTCCTACATCTTCCACCTTTCCCGCCTCCCAACCATTTCCGTCCCCACGTTCAGCGGGGACATCTGCCGGTGGTCGGAATTCCGCGACCTCTTTCAATCTCTGGTCATCAACCTGATCTCTCCGACATAGAGCGGCTGCACTATCTCCATGGCGTACTTAACTGCCCCGCCAAAACGATTATCGCCAACATTCCACTGCAGGGGGGCCAATATCAACACGCTTGGGAGACTCTCTGCGCGAACTATGACAATCGTCGCCAGTTTGCGGAATCCCTGTTCCGCCGTGTCCTGGACGCGCCTGCCCAACCACCTCCCCCATCCGCTGACTATTTCGAGCGGTTGCTGGCTGACCCCTTGGCGGCGGCCCAATCATGCTTGATGTCGCCGCTCCCGATCTCGCCTCCTTCATCCTGTTCTTCCTCATTACCCGCCATTTGGATCCCCACACTCGGGAGTGTTTCGAAATTGAACATGTCAACACCGAGTTCCCCTCTGTTCCGCACGTCATTACCTTCCTCCGGAGTCGCCTACATGCCCTCCGCTTCCTTCCGACCCCTCCCCGCCGCGCACCACCCGCGTCCCCAGCTTCGCCCGCCCCCACTCGCCTCCCAAGTCCCAATCACGCCCCCTCCTCCCTTCCGTTCCGTTGCCTCTCCAGTCACCGTTGCCCGCGCCACCCGCTCACCGCCGACCGTCTCCTCCTGCCTCCCCTCCTTTGCTTCATCTAGAAGCAGAACCTCGTATGCCTTCGCCTCCACCCCTCCGATGGGCCGATTATCCGTCACCCCCCTTATCGACTCTCCGCGAGACCGCTCCTCTTCCCCCACCCGCGGGCGCGTTCGCTCTCGCTTCACCTCTTCCCTACCTGCCTCCCTGAGTGTTGACGGTCTCTGTCCTTGCATACCTTCCGCCGCCCGCGCCTCACGCCGGTTTTAATGCCTACAGCCCGCCTTCGCCTGGAAAACCCTCCCTATTACTTCATTGGCCCCGCCCTTCTGGATTGCGGTAGCCATCTTACGGTTATCCCCCGTGCTTGCGCCCAGCGTCTTCACCTACCACTCCAGCGAACGCAATCCAGAATGTCCACCCTTGGTTCCAACGCCTCCATTTGTTCCCATTATAGTAGCAATGTCTCCATATGGCATCATGGTAACCCCGCCCCTTTCCATCCCGGTCCTGGTCCTGGACAGTATCATCCCCCCACACCGCATGTGAGTCTTTCTGCGTGCTATCCCCGTCTTGAACATCTTTCTCTAGCGGACTGCCAATTTTTCAAATCCGGAGGCATCAATGCCGCATATACATTGATTTTTAGTTAATAATTTGTTATTCTTTTTAATAATTACTTGCTTATTCCTGTCTAAGATATACATTTTGTTATTGTTAATTATGAGAATAACTGTTATCTGTAATAATTTATTTAATTCATAACTTTTTTCGTAAATTGGTATTTCTATATTCAGTTTTTTTTATTCTTTAATTTACAATGGCTTGTGATTAATTGGGTCGTGTCCCAAAAATTTAAATCAATTATTTAGTCTGATAATTTTCGTAATTTAATTTTATCTGTTAGTCTTTGGAAATTAAAATTTAAAATATTGGTGTATTTATCTAGTTCTTTTTTGTAAAACGTTTGTGGTTGTTTGGTTACTGTTTATATTAGTATATAAAAATCATCTTCTAGTTCTGTGAATTCTAATTCTATTGCTGAAAAATTGTAATTGTAATATGAATAATGTGATGTAAGGTGTATGGAAGTATTCCCTAATTCTAATGTGTTTATTCCTGTGTGTCAATTATTGTTTCCAGTTCTCCGTTCCGATTATATAGTCGCATCTGTAACATATAAGCGTGTCATTTTGATTTTGCCCATTTTGTGACCTTTGTTGGTGATTATTTTTATTATTCCTAATATATGATCGTAATTTTGACTAGTGTATGATATTAAGATTTTTTGATTTTTTGAATGCGTCTTTTTTCCACTTTTACGTGTATTTTATTGGGCGTTTGTTCCTTTGGTGGTTTGTGTTTATTTTGTTTTAGGAATCATTTGTTGTTTTTTTCTACAGATATATTCTTACGAATTTCGTTTTATAGTATTTTTAGTTTGTTTTTGTGATTAGTAAGATAATCGGCTAATTTATTTTGTTTGTCTTTTTATTTTTGTGTGTGTGTTCGTTACGACCGCTGCATTCAATGTTGTAAATTGGATGTTGGGGTTCGGTCATACAAAAGAACTCTTTTTAAATTTCTACCGACGTTTCGGCAAATGTATTGCCTTTTTCAGGGTAAAAATTTCTAGTTAGAATTACTTACAAACTGTAGTTTAATCTGTGACATACCATCACCAGTGGTGCATCTGCATGACTGTTTAGTGTTCCTTTTTTGTATTCTATTTCGTAATTAAGTTCATCTAATTTGATTCGCCACCGCATTAGTTTGCTGTTTGGGTCTTTTAATGACATTAACTAAATTAATGGGCGGTGGTCATACGATTATTAATCTAATTTTTGGAAAAACCAAACCTTGTAAAAATATTTACTATTTATTTACTAATTCCAACTGTGTTAATTGCAAAAGTCTACAGAGGGTTATTATATATTTTACGTTTATATTTTGTATAAATTATTTTCTTAAAATAAAGATATTATTATTATTAATAATAATAATAATATAAAAAATATAAGAATACGAACTTATTAAACCAAAGTCAAAGTAATATTGAAATAAATAAAATAAAATAAATTAGTGCAATACTTTTTTCAACTTGGATACTTTAAGAGAAAAATATAATGTCATTTATTTTACACAGTTTTTCTGGGTCTATAATAGGAAGCAATTGAATTAAGATTTCTACACTACTATCTTTAGCTACACAATATTCATTTTCAAGTGAGTCCATGTACTATGAGAATGTGGGACATTTCACAACAGAATGAAGCAAATCATCGGATACCCCCAGAGAACATAATTTACGAGGTTTCATATACCGAATTCATATTTCCTTTTATCTAGGTATATTACACATTTATTTTTATAGAGTAATCGTAACTTTGCTTTTACTCTTAACTTGCTGATATGAGAATTATGACCAAATCGGACATAATTTCTTATTAAGTTTACTATCGACAATACTTAACGTAATTTCTATTTAAATGGTAATGTCAGATTCCAGAAAAAGGTCAAATCACCAATAAAGCATAAATCACGGACGATTTTGGAGGGTAGAGTGTGAGAGCAGATGTTTTCCCACTCGTGACAAGAAATCTGGTTTATGAAATGAGACTTACTTCTGAATTTATTCTAAATATTTGGAATTTTGGCAACACATTTAATTGCAATTAATATTATCTAGATGGTAGAGTCGTATAATAAAATAAAATGCCACGTTAGAGGAAACAATAATGAGTTTGCTCCTGACAGTGAAGCGAGCGGATCAAAGTACACACACCAGTACAACTCACTAAATATTTTATTTCTTATTTAATTTTATTATTATTATTATTATTTTTTTTTAAATTTTATTGATTTATTCAATCTTTTTTTCTCCGAACTACTGGGTGTATTAAATGAAAAAGGGAATTAACATTGGTTCCAACCAGTTTTGCTAAAAAAGTCTTCCATTCACAAGTACTCCCTCAGAAGTGTAAGTATATTAGCTAATAGGAAAGTTGAGCCTTTTATATATAGAGTGGCACAATGCCTACAATATTTGCGTTTCGGGACATTGCTAAATTATGTAAGGGTAAACCAGGTGTGCAAAATGTGGAAACACCTGAGCACACTAAAGAAGGTCGCATAAACGAAGTAAAATGTGTAAATTGTAAACAAAGTCATCCAGCTGATGATAAGGAATCTCCAGAATGGAAGAGGCAAACAATTATTAAGAAGGCCATGTCCTCTCAAAAACGAAAGACAATATCTCCTTTCGAGCCTCAAAGAAAAAGGAGTGACGATTATGAAATCGAGGATAGTGAAAAGTATATACAAGAATGGGAGATTAATAAAGATATAGAAATTAAAACCTGCGATTATGTGAATCCATACAAAACTAGTAAATGTGAAAAATTCATTTCAGAAATTGCCAAATTTATTAAACAATCTCAGAAATCATAGTAACAGAGATAAGGCAGAAGTTTTGGACCTGATAGGAGCTTCTCTATACAAACTGGTTAACAGATAATTCCAAAATTACAGACAATCTTAAGACAAATACAAACCAACGAAATCTGGTATAGAAACCTATTAATAATTCAACTTAATACTTTAATATTAATAATAATAAATGAATGTTAATAGCAAGTAAATGGATAGGTAATATATTAAAACAAAAAATAGTATCACTCAGTTTGGGTCTTATTTTAACTTTATTCCCACCTTTTAACGTAATTCTCGCAGTGCAAGTGGGAAATAGGAAGAAATTGTTTACACAATAAATGGTTTGAACTGCCTTGAAATTCGGATATCAACTGCTTGTGTTCCTTTTAATTATACTTTTTAACAAAACATCACAGACATATCAACCCATTGTCTCATTGATCATCAGTAGCATCAAATTGAATCTTTTAAGAGGTTCAGCAAATCTTAAGCCCGACAAATCTTTTTGTTTATTAGTGCGAGTTTACCGGAAGATTTTTTTTAGGTTTTCGTGATTTCCCTGTAACGGCTACAACGATTTTCTTTCTGCTTCATATTTTATCTGCACACACAAACAACTATCACTTTAATTTGAAATACTTTCCCAGGAAAATCGATTTTTTGGAGGTTCTGGAGGAACCGAAGCGTTACGCTGAAGTAACACATGGTTTAACCAACAACGTATTATACACATTACATACATTGATGGTATTCCAAATTTAAAAATCAGTCAACCGGAAGTCTAATTTTACAGAAACATTTTGAATTTTGTCGGTTATAACGATTTCCTTTAAACTTGGAGAGCTTGCTACATAGATACCAACTTATCAATTTTATTTGGAACAATTTCCGAAAATATTGGATTTAGAGTGGAATAAGGTCGGTTAGTTTAAAAATAAATTTAACAAGCTTCCTTAGTTTTGGCCTTGAGGTCCATAAAAGGCCACTTAGGTATACTAAGTAAAATCCCTATCACAATGGCCAGCAACATGCTTCTAAATAAAATTCTTTGTGAAAGAAAAAAATAAGTGTGTCTTGCTGAATGATAAAGTAATATTTATATTTTCATTAAATTTTTAACAAGGAATTATTTAAAGAGATGCTTGATCATTAATTTTAAATGGTAAGGCCGTGCCCTCGTAGAATTGAGGTTCTGAGGCAGGTTATAGTAGTTATGTACTAGTATACATTGTGCATCAAAGCCATTTTCATTATTATTTTTATTTTTTTATTCTCGTGATAAAATAATTACTCCCATCATAATCATTGGGTTTCCAAATTAAATTTAAACTTTAATGATAAAAAATGACAGAGCTAAGTAGTTCTTCCTTTGGAATTAAGTAAGGCGATCTATAATTTAGGCAGATCTAAATGAACCAAGATTGAGGTAAATTGAATGTTATATTTTTACGTAATTATTTACAAAAAATTTAGACTACTAATAATTTTCTGTTGAAAAAATTTCTTAGTATATTTAATTTTTGTAAGAAATTGATAAATTTTTCTTTTTAATTTATAACGCTAATCTATCTAAGCTACAACTAAAAAAATTGTTTTTAATTAGCAGCATGATATTTGAGGAATATATTTCAATTTATTTATTATTAAGTAAGTGATCATAAAAACAAAGTAGTTGATGAATTTCTTGTAAAGCTGATACTTTAATTGACTATTTCTAATAGTTTATACTCTTTTGTTTATGTTATAGTTTAACTGTGGACTACTGAGTCTGAGAGAAAATTTCGCAATAACGAATTGGATGTTTTGGAAGCCGAGGAATCTTAAATAATGAAGCGAATTTCATTTAAGAATCGAACTGGAAGTGGTAAGGGTTTTTAAATATTTTAAAATGGTAATGAGAAAGAAACGTCTGGTTTATATAATAGCAAGTTGTATTAATATTGGTCCTGTGCCAAATGTAGTATTGCTACCCTTAGCGTTTGTCATAGGAGCCTTTACAGCTCAGTGTTGGTAGTACTTGTTGCTTAGGCCGGCAGTGCACTGAGAAGGCTCCCAGCACTATAGATCTTTCAAGTCGCGAAAAAAAGAAGTAATTGACGCATACTTACGCTGTTCATAGAAAATTGCTTTTAGCGACCTATATTTGGATATAACACCATATTGATTAATACTTTAAGCCTTGAAACTTTTTAAAAAATGTGCACCTTTCTGTAGTAATGAAATAGTCTTCTTCAAATTATCTCACGCTTGAAAGTATCAATATTGCTTCACATTTAACCTTTCTGATCGCCTATTTAATTGAATTAGTTTGAATGTGTTAATATGAATATTGCTTCTGTTTACCTTACTCAAGTTTTATTGTTTCCGTTATCCAAAACTTGTACTCTTGGTGATTATACATTGTGATATTTGAAGATTAATTAAATGCCTGCTTAGAATAAAAATAAAGTTAGACTAGTAACTACTGCATATATAGACAGCCAGTTTTCAGTGTCTGTTAAATTAGAGCGCATGCACTTACTTCGACTTTTTTAATATTTTTCAAGCAAATATAAATTTACCATGCGGGTATATATATATATATATCTGCGTTTCTTCATCTAATTTACACCCAGGTAGAAGAGAGGTTCATAACCACTATGACAAACCTGATCCTCTATTGAGGGTATTTTTAATATCCCCAAAAAACCTAATTGCAAGATTTGGTTTACAAATCTGTTGAAATGATAATTGTATGCATTTGTGTGTAGAATGCTTTCACAATTTTTAGGGAGTTATTAAATGCTGATAATTAAAACAGCTGTTAAATAAAGTCGTACTCCAGTCAACCAATGCTCTTCAAATTTGGAGTTTTCGCAACATATTTAATTAATACTTCTGGGGTTCTTTGTTGAGTTTGCCATGGTGAACCTCAGCTATGTGTTACTGCCTTAAGTTTGGCAGCTATGTGTTACAGCTATGTGTTAGGCAAAAGTTTACATATAACTGTGAAAATTTGAGAACTGTAAATCTGTGTGTACTAAATACGCTGAAATTTTTTTACAAAATTGGTGTATCAGAGACATTTTCCGTGGTAGCCTGCTTCATTTTGTGGTCATCGGCCGGTTTCGGGCGTTCGCCCATCTTCAGGATGCGTTTTTCAGACAGTGTGACAATACAGACTTGCACAGAGCAGACTGTGTTTGCTTGATTGTGTGCACAGTTTGCTCTGTGCAAGTCTGTGTTGTCACACTGTCTGAAAAACGCATCCTGAAGATGGGCGAACGCCCGAAACCGGCCGATGACCACAAAATGAAGCAGGCTACCACGGAAAATGTCTCTAATGCTTTCCAGCTCTGCGGAACCAACCACCACAACAAGATTGGTGTACCTGACTAAAAACTATTCAAATTTCAATTAGCATTAAAGTTTTTAAGAAATCATTTAACAAACTGCTCGGGGTGCTGTGTGGATAGAGTTTGGTGATTAGTGTAGTAGGGGGTCAATATATGCTTGTACACACACACACACACACACAAAACCATAGGTATTAAAAATAGATAAGATTAAATAATAAGATTTCTCTTAATACAGATACTAAAGCTGATTATAAAAATTAGATTTATCTCTGGTTATATTTTTTCTGTTATTTTTTATTTATCTGATTTAAATATGCAGTTTTTATTTAACCAAATAAATTAAATTAAAATTAATAGAAAAATGTCTGTGGTTGATAAACAAATATAACTTTCGCAAAGCTGGAAAAGTTAGATATTTTAGAAGGAAAGTTAAATAATATTGACCTGAAATTTGATAAAGAAATTTTATCTTTAAAAAGCGAGGTTGAAGAAATTAAAAGTAAATATGAAGCCGATAGTTTGTTAGAAGACAAAAGAGGAAGAAAACATACGTTATTTTTGGAGCAAAACGTAATTCTTGTAGCACTGCTCCAGGCCAAGTGAGAGAAATTCTAAAGTCGGAATACAAATGACTGATTACGGCATTGATGGCATTAGAATATCAGATATAAAAAAAGAAAATAGTCATATAATAGTTATGTTAAATTCGGTTTGTTTGAGAAATGAAATTCTCATGAATAAGAAAAAACTATCAGAGTCTGAGAAGTGGAAAGATATTAAGATAAAGGAGGATCTACTCCTTAAGTGCGTCAGCGATACACTTAGAAAATTAGTGTGAATAAGTTGTCGAACAGTACATTGCTACTGCTTAAAAAGAGAAGTGAAGTAAAGAATATAGCAAATAATAGATAAAAAATAACTGCAGTTTTAGAACAAGTTTTCAGAGGTTTGGAATGGGGCAATGTAGGTATAAACATAAATGATTCTTCAATAATTTGAAGTTTGCTGATGTTGTTGTTTTTACAGCGGTATCGAAGCTTGTAGGGAAGTTTAGGGAATTAGAATATGCTTTGCAAGTACGTGGGTCTCTGCCTAAATCACAAGAAAAGTAAAATAATAACAAATAGCACAATGGGTCACACATAAATGTCTCAATGCAGGGATTATGATAAGAAGAGATAGAATCAGAAATGAGAGTATTAGAACCGCAACTTCAGAGAGGGATACAGCGGGGTTTGCCAAGAAGTTTAAGTGGAAATGAGCTGGTCTAGAAGAGATAACCAACGCTGGACCAAAATTCTAACAGAATGGGCACCTCTAGGAGGAAGCGAAACAAATATAGACAATTAAAAAGGTGGTCCGATGAAACTAAGTTGGTAGAAGGAGTCAGTTGGATAAGGAAAGCTCGGGACAAGGAATATTGGACCAGGAATAGTGAACAGATGGAAGCGGGGACATTGAAGTCCTAGTTTCAGGTACGGTTAGTCATTGAATAAGGGCTTCGGGGAAGGCCCATATATTTTGCATGAGCACTTTAGAAGAAGCAGAAGATGAAAAAAGAAAAGTTTTTGTTTGTGAATAGTGACTTTTATTTTAATCAATATTTGTTTCGTTATTTAATTTTTTTCAGAAGTCTTTTATTTGTTTGTGTAATGGAAAATATGTAAATAGAGGCTATAACTATTATATGATGGAATGACAATAAACTAAATTAACTTGTTGGAGGAAAACCAAGTTGTGTCCGGTCCCCCAAAACCTGTCTTAAGTGAATTTTCCCCTAAAAAATAGTTCAACTAAAAGTTTTATGTTTCTCTTTATATGTTGTTAATATTCTAAATTTTAAAGAAAATCTTTGAAGCCAGTTTGCGATAAAATCGAAAGAAAAAAACAACAGAAAAATCCATTTAGTTACTTTCGCTTGACCGATTGTGATGAAAACCTTATTGTTCGGTACCATGATAGTACTTAAATTAAATATAAAGTTTGGCGATTTTCGGTTTTAGAGCTATACTGAGCTCACACACAAACAAACACATAGCCTGAATAAGTGAATGAGTGAGGGACACACCGATTTCTAAAAAGCACTTTTTTTACCTCTGGTAACAAAAACACGCATATATCCAGTGAAAACTTGATATCGAAAATTTGACACGGTCGCAATATAGTACCTCTTACTGCAGTAAGAGAAAGTAAAAATACTACGGTACATCTATTTTGCAACATTGAATGCTGCGATCATAACGAACACCCAAACTATATTTCAGATTGATGTTTTTTGATTGCTATTGTTATATCGCAGACAGAAGTGGTTAGTGAATATGAAATGAGAGAGGAAATAATGAAGAGGAAATGAAAAGGGGCTAAGACGAAATGAAGATGAGCTGAGAGGAGGCGACAAGGGGCCGGGATGAAATGAGAGAAGAAATAAGAGGAGGCGAATAACTCGTGGCAGTAGCTAGTTAGGAAAAACGTTACTATATTTTTTTGATTTATCTTGCTTGGATTTCACATTTATTATTATTTGTACAAGCTTTTGACTGTCCATAAACTTTGCATGGCCTTTCTTCAAACTTTGTCTCTTCCTTTTAGTACAGTTTACTCATGAAATTTCTTGTGACCCCTGTAATAAACATGAAAAATCTAACATGACATGAAAAACACGGAGCATGACTAACACATCTCTATTAAAATTTAATTATAAGGTATCCTTCAAAACATGCTATTTATTATACACTATTTTCTAATGTCTAACCATAATTTATAGCAATTCCATTTTGTCAGTAAACACACACACACACACACACACATACAGTAACATAAGCTTATAACCTACCGCACATATATACTGCAACTAACAAACCAACAAGTGTGAGTGTAGCAGAAACATGGCGTTGAAGTGAATTCTCTACACGAACTTAGTGAATTTGCTCTGACGATAGATATGAATATCCGAAAGCGGTCAGGAACAAACTGAAAATTTGCATGCTACAACTGATCAAATACCAGATAATGGTGTATGTTTGAACTGGTTTATTTCTTGAACTATTTATTTCATTAATTGCCATTCATCTTAATTTCGTCAAGAGATATTTGTATATCACTTTCATCTGTGATAGTCTGCTACGTTTCGTGGTCATCGACTGGTTTCGGGCGTTCGCCCATCACCAGTATGCCAATATAGATGTAGTTAATATACTCATACACATTCAATATCCACTATATCTTCAGTTTGTTCATTGAACAATCTGACCTTGAGACTTCAAACTTTTATTAACTGTCAGATTCCAATTTTCGATTTATCTGATAATTTTTAACAAAATTCTGATAATTTAAACAAAATAATTATATTTTAACTTAATTTTCTATATATTCTAATTTCTATAAAACATATTTTTTCTATATATATTTTCTGTATAAAGGTTTATTTATTTACTACAATACTTTATTGTTCCAAATTTGATGTTTTCTTTGAAAAAAATGAATACGTATTCTTCGGTCTGCCATAAATATTGAAGGATTTTAAATATTTTCAAAGAAGTTGAAATAGATATTAAGTTGAATTTGCTCAAAACTTTTGTAAGTACTTTCTTACAAATTATTAAAATTTAAAACATTAAACATCACAAAGAGGACAAGTCTTCATTATAAATAATAATGAAATGAGTTTAACAACTGTCCAATCAGCCAATAATGTCGAGAAAGGGGTATTATACTACCGTTTATTTATGAGAAGTTATACAAAAGCAGTGATGGTAGTTATACGAATGTAGTATCGCATACATATATTTGAATGCATATATATACGAACATATACTGGCGAAAAGAAAATCATTCGAACAATATAAATGTAATTGAACATGATGAATTGACTTCGGGAAATCATTGTCAAACACGTTTTGGGGGGGGGGGTCGACTGCTGTGGTCCAATTAGCGTCTCCAAACACAGTTGAAAATTAAATCTGTACAATGGGTAACGAACCACAAATCTATAAAAGATAAAACTACAGAAATAAATACGAAGAGAATTCTGAGAGATGGACTCGTTGTATACCAAGGAGACGTCTCGCATATAGTGAAATCGAAGAAGTTAGCAGACACATAAACGGTATATAAGAAGAATTATTACTCCCAGCGTCTCGAATTTGTCATTTCTATAGTTCTGGTAAAGAAGAAATATGGTACATCTTGATTATGTGTCGATTTTCGTAAATTGAAGGATAAAGTCCTGAGTGTGTAAACTGAATTTGCTCTGTGTAACACGCGCATCCTGAAGATGGGCGAATGCCCGAAGCCGCTCGATGACCACAAAATGAAGCAGGCTATCACGCAAAATGTCTCTGATGCTTTCCAGCTCTGCGGAACAAACTACAACAAATCTATATGGTATTGGTACACTAATAAATTAGATTAAAAATATTTAGGCCTTTATAGAACTAGAAAAGGTAAAGAGAATGGCAGATACGAAATAGAAAGACAACGCTTACAGCTTAGCCACGAGGCCTGCTGGGCAGGGTACCCTGGCCATGAGAGAACCTTGGCAAGATTACGACGAACCTATTACTGGTCCGGGATGGCAGCAGGCGTTACCCGGTTCGTACAGGCTTGCCACGTATATGCGCAAAGTAAGACCCCGGCGGGGCTTCGTGTACCACTCGCAACGCCGTACGAGGCCAGTGCCTCTTTTGAATTAGTGTCCCTAGACATTGTGGGCCCGCTGCCTGCTTTGATCGACAAGGGCCGGAATTTTGTATCGGAATTGTTCAATCCGTGTGCGGCCTGCTTCGCATCCAAAAACTGCAAACGACCCCATACCACCCCCATTGCAACGCATAGTGGTGAGGATCCACAATACCCTGAATGATGCCATTCCGTACTTGTACAAGGGACGGTCGGGATTCAGACAGCTGAGTGCCGATGGCTTACCAATTTCTTGCTATATGAAGAGAGACAGACAACCCAGCGGATCTATAACTGAGTCCGGGTTGGTCGAAGACGCTGGCAGTACCCCTCAATATCCTGCAAAAAGCCTATGAAGTAGCGAGAGAACAAGGTTGTGAAACGCTAGAAACACGGGTGGCCTGATATAATAAAATAAGCATAAGAGGTCCCGGAGCTTAGTTGTTGGACAGCAAGTATACGTGTATTGTCCTGCATTACCAGTAGGGAATGCACGTAAACATAACCGGCTGCGGAAGGGGCCGTGCACCATAATCTAAGAGCTACCCCCAGTAAACTATAGGGTGGAATTACATCGGAGAAAGGTGCAATTAGGTTAACCCGCTGGGCAGTCCGGTACCCGAAACGTGTCCCCCAATGACGGATCAGCACAAGACCGTAGTCCGGCAACCCCAACCGTCTCTCGCCAAGGGAGGAGCTAGATCCCATTTACTGGGATCCTTCGGAAGAGATCGAAAATGTTTAGGAGGGTTGGCGACGGAGGAAGACCCAGTGACGACCGAGGCGTCAACGGGGAGGAATCAGATCAAGGCGCCATCTCGGTGGGGAAATGGAGTCAGAATAGATACGCTACGGCGGAGCAGCCTAACCCACGACCGTGAAGACGAAAGGCAGTCGGTGTTGGCAGTACCATCGGAGAGGTACCACTCACAGAGAGGACGTGGTCGGCGATGCCAGATTACCCAGGAAAACTGAGTAGAACGCGGGGGCAGCTAGAAACAATCTCGAGCTTGGTGGAGGGAATGTACACTATGGTGCGGGCTGTGGCGGGCATGCTACCGCGAGGAACCACTCTTGGCGCCAGCGCCCGTAAGCGGGCACTCCTCGACTTCGGTGGAACTCTAATCACGGCCTTGTTTGGGAATTCGGATGCTTATGATCTAAGATATACGCTGGAGGATTACTAGCACTAGACCACCTGGCATCCGACGGTCTGCAAAAAGACCAAGGATCAGAGTTCTATGCGCAACATTTTTCAGCAGCACTATTTTTCTATTACTTTATTTTTGTAGATTACCCTGAAAAAGGCCAACAATGTTTACCGAAACGTTGGTGAGAAGTTAATAGAAGTAATTCATTTTTGCATTCTTTTTACCCTATCACACCAGGCCGACTAGCCAACAAAAAATGCTAAATATACAAATAAAGGTTTATTTATTTATTTACTTCAATGCTTAATTGTTCCAGATTTGACGTTTCCTTGGCAACATGTGGATAATTGTATCCTTGGGCCTGCCATAAATATTGAAGCCTTATAAATATTTTCAAAAGAAGTTGAAAATGATATTAACTTGAATATGCACAATACTTTTGTTAGTATATTCTTACAATACTCAGCGTTTTCCTAAATCATAATAAATCTATTTACAAGCGTTAATATCATTATTAAACCTAATAATCATCATTAAAATTCAAAACATTATTCATCACAAAGAAGAAAAGTCCTCAGTATAAATAATAATGAAAAGAGTTTAATAACTGGGTAAACAGTCAATAATGTCGAGGAAGGGGTATTATATTACCATTTAGTGATTAGAAGTTATACAAAAGTAGTGATTCTAGTTATATGCCAGTAGTATCGCATACTTACATTTGGATGCACACAAACAAACACATACGTGCGAAAAAAAGTATAAATGTAGAGAATGTGAATTCAGTGAATCGCATACATTCATTTGGATGTACATACTGGCGGAAAGACACATTAATAGATTTTAAAACATTAAGAAATTCATAATATGTTTGCTCATCCACGTGAAACTACACACATGCAGTGAATGCTAGTATACTTGTAGAAGAGGCAGTGATTTGAAAATGCATATGCTTACTCATAGTAGCGAGAAGCCATATAAATGTGGTGAGTGCAATTATAGTTGTAAACGTTCTGGAAATTTGAAAGTACATATGCGAACACATACTGGCGATAAACCCTATAAATGTAATGAGTGCCATTATAGTTGTACACATTCTGGAACTTTAAAACGGCATATGCGAACACATACAGGCGAGAAGCCATATGGATGTAGTGAGTGCGATTACGGGTGTACAGAATCTAGTGATTTGAAGCGACATATGCGAACACATACAGGCGAGAAGCCATATGTATGTAGTGAGTGCGATTACGGATGTACAGATTCTGGTAATTTGAAACGACATATGCGAACACATACAGGCGAGAAGCCATATAAATGTAGTGAGTGCGATTACAGGTGTACAGACTCTGGTGATTTGAAGCAACATATGCGAACACATACAGGCGAGAAGCCATATGTATGTAGTGAGTGCGATTATAGTTGTACACGTTCTGGAAGTTTGAAACTACATATGCGAACACATACTGGAGAAAAGCCATATAAATGTAATGAGTGCGATTACAGTTGTACCTATTCTGGAACCTTGAAACGACATATGCGAAAACATAAAAGGCGAGAAGCCATATGTATGTAGTGAGGGCGATTACGGATGTACAGATTCTGGTGATTTGAAACTACATATGCGGACACATACAGGCTAGAAGCCATATTAATCTAGTGAATTTTATTTTAATAGTATACAATTCAAAAATTGGAAAAAACATATGCAAAGTCGTATAAATGTAGTGATCGTGATTTGAGTTGTAAGGTATTCACTAATGTGTAATTCAATAAACATAGAAATATGTAATTAAACAACACTGAAGTTTCCAGGTATGAGACCGTGTCAGAGGTTTACTATAACCCGAAGTTTCACTAATATGGCACTGAGTTTCTTCGGGATCGCATCAGCTTGAATGCGAATGAAGCACAGAAAAAATGGCCGAACAGGAATGGGTTCCCTTTGCGCCATCTTGGTGGACGTGTTTTAATTTTGCCTTCTGAGGGTCGTCTCCCATCCCGTTGCCCTCCTTCCAAAATTGTAGCCTTGTTTTGCTCGGCGAAACCGTTGATTGTTTTTCCATTTTACTTTTTCTTTCCTTTTCGTGAGCTGATGTTCCTAATAATTGTTTATTTGGGCAAGAATTTTGGATTCCCAATATTAAAGGTATACTTGTAATTATGGGCAAAACGTCGTTTCTAGCAAACCATTGAGGCGGTCTCAACCTGAATTACTTTGGTGTCTATCATGAGAAAGGCCACAACATCAATTCTGAAATAGATATAAATACTTCACATAAAGTGGCCTAATTTCTGTAAACTAATGTAATCAGTTTTTATCAACATCTTCAACTCTGTTGTTGCTCTGAAATTGGTATTAGTGATATTTGTATCTGTAATAATAAAATGATTTTTTACTTATATCATGTAGTTTGAATAGGTAACATTGTGAGATAATGTTACTGGCTGTCCAATTATATTTAATAGATGTATTTGTTTGATATGTTTTAATATTTTTTTTGTATTTAACATACGATTATTGATCTGATTTTTGGAAAAACCATAGCTTGTAAAAATATTTTATTTATTTATTACAAATGTGTTAATTGTTAAATTATACAGCGGGGTATTACATATTACATTTATATTTTGTATAAATTAATTTCTTAAAATAAAGATATTATTATTAATATAAATTATTAATAATTTTATTATTAATATTAATTATTAATTATATTATTTATTAATTATATTATTAATTAATAATATTATTAATAATAATAAATAAAAAATTTAAGAATACGAACTTATTAAACCAAAGTCAAAGTAATAATTGAAAGAATAGTTCAATACTTTTTTCAACTTTGATATCTTTAATGTAAAAATAAAGTCATTTATTTTACTCAGACTTACTGGGTCTATAATAGTAAACAATTGAATTAAGATTTCTTCACTACTTGCTTTAGCAATGCAATATTCATTTAGAAGGGAGTCCATGTGTATTGACAATGTGGGACGTTTCATAACAGAATGGAGCAAATCATCGGATCCCCCAGAGAACATAATTTACGAGGTTTGTTTGCACTGAATTCATATTTCTTCTTATCTAGATATATTAACATTTTCATAGAGTAATCGTAACTGAGCTATTACTCTTAACTTGCTGATATGACCATTATGAGAAAAATACACCTCACTAGGGTTAGGGGCATTTAGATTTCTAAACAATAAATAACTATCACAGATAAATAGATTTTAACAAAGACAAACCCGATGAGGTGGCAGCTGCATTTCTCGGGAGAAAACACTTGTCAGTCGTGGAGAATTTCGCAGAAGGTGAAAATGGAACTCCTAGGTAACTAAACTGGTTGGTAAATTCACTATGTTGAGTTCCGTATATAATTATATATATGATACCGGTGAAATACCGAAGCTGTTTAATGAAGCTATAATATTTCCGTTATATAAGAAGGGGGATCACAATGTTGTTTCAAAGTATAGAGGTATAGCTTTTAAGAATTCAATTGAAAAAATGTTTAAAAGCTTAGATTTACAAAGATAGACTGAGTGGATTTGTGAAAAAAATATTCATAAGAATTTCAAGCTTTTCGTAAGAATTACTATACAATAATAATTTTTTCTGTTTAATATCATGAATCAAAATAAAACTAGGCCGAAATTTACGGATTTTTTGTAGATTTTAGCGCTGCATTCGGCAGAATTGATAGGCAGGTTTTAATTTACAAAAATAAAAGAATTAAGTATATCCAGCAAAATAGTAAATTTAATTAATAATTAACATAATGGTACTTATGGTATGGCCTCAGTCATTCAGGTTTCTATAGGGAAAAACAGGGTGCTCTTTTGAGTCCTCTCCTGCTTTCTTTTATTATCTATATACATAAAAATTCAGCATCCGTATGCTTGTGTCCGCAAAACTCGAAAAGTAGTCAGTGGATTGACTTGAAATTTTTACACAACGTTGAATTTCTATTTGAGTGTTTATTTGTAATTTTTGTTCCGAGTTCCCACGGGAACTGGAAATTCTGAGCATTTCGTGAGATTGGCAGAAATTGACAGACGCAGGCGCGTGGCGTGCTCTCTGAACCTCTTTCTCAACTACTTATAAGACCCTCTCACCGCCACCAGTCTTTAAGTTCCTCACACCAGTCTCGCGTAGTTTGCCGCTCTGGTCGAGTGAGTGATAGTGTTGTGGCGGTTCTCTTAGCTGATTTTAAAAAGCGGTACCGATTTTCGCTTAGCTGATTGTAATGCTCGCCCAAGTTCGAACACAGGCCGAATACAGAACGTCAAAGAAGATCAAACCGCATTGATAGAAACGTTTAGACGATAATGAACGTGTTAGAGTTGAAACTTCTCAAAGTCGAGCAGAAGAATTGGCATATCATTGCAAGTCTTACAAGTAGAAGCAATAAGAAGAAGAGTAACACATTCGTTTCATCAACGCCAAGAAGAAGTACATCATCGTCAAAGCAATATCTGAATGATCGAGCTTCATATAATCGAATCTTTTTTCATACAAACCGGATATTCAATACAATACCTCATGTACATTCGTTCAAATCGGAAAAATGGATAAGGTTTGACCGGACCCCATAGCAATGAAATTTAAAGGAGAAGCCCCGGGAATTTGCTACGCGAGCGGAAAAGTGAAGCTACCCGAACTTGAGCAACCAAAAGAAGCACTGAAAAAATTGTTAAAGGGAATTACTGATGATTCAAAACATTTCCTTAAAAACATTAAAAAATGCAATTCATGTTTTCAGATGACTTCTTTCGGCGCTAACGTTATAGTTGAGCATTTTATGCCGACATTTAAAATTCAGGGACAAATTTACCACAAAGCTGGCTCTTGGCTTCCTTTTTCCGACAGTGACCATAAATTTCTTCAAATCTATTTCATGGGAGATCAAAATGATCAAGAATGCTCGCTGTCAAATATCTACTGGAGTCAGAAGGCATATTGTTGCATTGTTGCAAAAAATTTTATAACAATGATTTAATTCGGATGTTCAAAAATACGATTGAACTCATGCCATCAGGCAGCCTTAGAATTGTTATTCGTGCTGATCAAACACCAATGAGTGAGCATGTCAGACGATATAACGCGCCAACAATTGATGAGGTTGCAATTTTATGGTTAGAGAAAAATTTCATCCTCGCGATATCGTTGCAGCGCCGAAATGAGCAACTACAAAGAATTGCTGACACTCGTGGATGCTATGATCCCTTGCAATATCCAATTATGTTTCCATAGGGTCAAGGTGGTTATCATTTTAACACAAAATGACAAACAACGTCACAGGTGAATATACAGACAAGAAAGTTTGTTCAGTGAATTACTATCGGATTATGGTACGTGAAAATGAAGATAATCATATTCTGAAATTCTCTTACATCATAACGTCGTCGAGATGTACGCGAAAATAGAGTCGGAACGAACATTATTCATTAGTTAAATCAAAAGAAACTGAGATCAGAAGAATATATAGACATTTGAGGAGATGCGATAGGTAATGATGGTGATATAAACAACATTGGATAGATGACCATATTTATACGGGTAGTCCGTGACAAATGCACGAATATGTGCAGGGCGCTATTACGTATGTGCGGAAATATGGTCCTCTTGATGTTTTTATTACACTTATATGTAATCTAGCATGGATGAAATGAAGTGTTTACTATTTCCAAGACAGTCTCCTACTGATCGCCACGATATAACAGCACGCATATTCAAACAAAAGCTGAAGACATTCATTAAAAAGTGTTTTGTATGTATAATTAGTATAGCAAGTTTAATGAAATTCGTTAGTGTCTATGGAGAAAGAAACGGTTCAGAAAACTAGCACTTCCGGTGATCCAATTTTCTGCAAACTCAGAATTTTGGGATCACATTTCCTTGAAATTAATATTATATATATATGATGGAGTGATAACAAACGGAATTTTATAACTTTTTTAGAGGAAAACATAGTTCTGTCCAACCCGCAAAACCTGTCTTAAGTGAAGTTCCTCATTTAAAAGTTATAGCTTTTTTAATATGTTGTAAATATTTCAAATTTAAAGAAAGCTGAGAGCAGTTTGCGATGAAATCGCAAAAAAATCCATTAGTAAAGAGTTATTTCGGGTAGATCGATTTTGATCAAAACCTTATTATTGGGTCTCATAATTGTGCTTAAACTAACGTTTGGCGACTTTTTGGGCTATGCTGACCTCACACACACAAATTTTTAAAAATCACTTTTTCTGACTCTGGGCACCACTAGACGCATATATCCAGTGAAAACTCTATATCGAAAATTTGACACGGTCGCAATATAGTACCTCTTACTGCAGTAAGAGAAAGTAAAAACACTACTGTATTTAAAGTTAATATTTTTTTGATGGTTATTTTCAATATTGCTGAAAGAAGTGGTTAGTGAATAAAATTTTCATACAATATTGTTATTGGTGAATGTCGAGTACCGAGTAGTACAATCGAAAGAGAAATATCAGTTATCTCTGACAAACTGTCAACTGCAAGTAAGATATCCAATTCCTATATGAACTTTGGCTTATCTACAGACTAAATTTTATTGACACTATTCATCATATATACTAGCCACATGTTTATTTTATAAACTCTTCATTGATAACTTTATAAGTACATATTAGAATTGATTGTTAAAACAAATTTACTTATTTAATTAATGTTTTTTACAATCATACAGCCTGGAGAATATATTGCTGAATGTAAAAATGTCAGCTAATTTACAATTAATTAAAATTGCATGGAGTTCCTGCGTTAAAATTCCTGAAGTTAGTAATGACAAGGCAGGAAGCGATCCCTAAATAGATATTAGGAAGATATTTGAAGAGATTAAAGTAAAAAAATGTTCCATAAATAACTATAGAATGTTGTCATAGAATAGTTCGTAATTTAGGGAAAAGACCAATTCTGCTCTCTCTCATTAGCAATAGGTGGAAAGGCATCACGTAAGGTGGAATCGCGAGCAACACGCTTCTACTATTGGAGAAACTCGTGGGTGATGGCGCTAGTGGAAACTCCAAGCGTGTCCAAAGTAACTTTGAAGCGTCCGGCGGTTGTTCGCTGCCCGGATTGTGTGGGGATGGTTTCACATTTCTACTAATTCAGAGTGAGCGGGAAATTGTTTGACTTGCCAGAGAGCGTCACACCATTTGAGTCAATTCATCATCTTCATCCGCAGGAAGAGACGGGGGTAATGTGGCGTGCAAGGGGTGGAAATTGTGACCCTCTTCTCGATACCTGGGTTTGGAAAAACAGATGAGGGCATGTGTGGGAGTAATACAAATGACGCTTGTAAAGAGTGACCAGCGCATGGAACAAATCTTGTTTTTTTCGATAATTTTTTGCTGCTTACCATTGTATCTACAAGCCATATTGGCTGCATTATCATAAGACTGCTCGGCATTTTCTGAAATCAATTTCAAGTTCAGTAGTGATATAGTTAAATACTAAATCAGCTATGCTTTCCCCTGAGTGATCTTTTAGCTCAAGGAAAGTTAAAAATCTCTCAGTTGGAAAACCGTCTTCAGGTGACACATATCTAATAATTAAGGTCAACTGATCAGTATGAGATATGTCAGGAGTGGAATCTACTGAAAAGCTAAAATAGCCAGCCTTTTTTACTTCTGCCACAATTGTGTCTTTCACTTTATTTGCCATAAGTTGAATAATTTCCTCACATATAGCTTTAGACCTCAGATATGAATTGCCGTTATTTGGAGTTCCAAACGTTTCATTGTCTCCTCTAAATGGTAAGCCTCGCTCTACGTTACAGCGAAAACTCTTTCTATAACGTCAGTATTGCTTTGTATAACGCCAGTATTGCTTTGTATAACGCCAGTATTGCGGCTCTTTTCTTATTTCTTCCTCTATTTTTGAAGTTAAAGTTTTCCCTTTTGCTCTTGTTAAGTACGTTAACATAGCATTCCTATGATTTTCCGAATTTTCATGAGTTTGAATGATAGCTTGGTTTTTCCAATCATTAAACCCTTTAGAAGTTAATGCTGTTGCAGAAGATGCAATATTTGGAAAGAGTTTACAAACAAAGCAAAAAACGCGGCCTTTTGAGGGAGAGTACACAAGCCATTCTAGGGTATATTTTTCTCCATTGGCTTTTGTTGAATAAAAAATTGCTTCTGTACAAAATCTGGACTAATTATATTCTCGCTTAGAATTTAAAAATGGTCCACAGTGATACTGAACTTAAGAAGGGTCCTTCTCTACCCAATATGATACATCATTTTGCGATAAATTTGTCCACAAGCCAAAATGTGTTACAGTAGACATATATTTGACATCACTATCTAAATTTGCAACATCTTGAACATGGTGTTTCTCATTAGGTGTCTGAAAAAAATTCTGAATATTCGTATTTTTTTCTTGTGGCTCGTTTGTATATTCGTGTTCAGTAAGTTGCTCTTAAATTAGTTCCATATTTTCACCAAGAGTGTTGGTGCAACGGCCGTGTCCTCACAAACAATGTGCTGCATTGCTTCCAATTGAGTATTACTAGTTCTCTCATGCATGTAAGCAGTAATTGGTGTTAGCTTCTTTGCCTCATACTCTTGTAGCTTCTTTTTCTTGCGTTTGCAAGCGCCACTTTCAAATCTTGTACGCATTCTTAGATTAGCATCTAGAACAAAATATTTGAGTTCTTAATTATTGTGCATAAATAAAAGTTAATGATTTATTATTAATACAAAAAATAACATTTTACGTATTTGAACTGTGGTAAGTTATCTTCTGTTTATCGAAATTTTCGATATACAATTCATTTTCGAATAATAAATTGAAGTAAAACAAAAACTCATTTCCGTGAATAGCGCGTCTCTTATAATATTCATTGTTTATAAAATAATAAAAGTTAATTTCATAATTTCTGAATTTCAAACACTAATCAATTTAAAAAATATTTCCAAAATATCTTTAATTCAATAATGAAACCAAATTATCATTTTTCAATCAATATTGTATGGACCTGTTATTTTGTCACATTAAAAAAAAAAAATTATGAATAATGAATTATATATATTTAATAATAATGAAAATATAAAATAAAGCACATAATATACATTTTAAAATATGCAAATTAAAACATATGTTAAGAACTTACCTAGAATTCCGTGAAATGATTTCTTCACTAACAAACAAATTTTTCAGTAGTCTATGAACACTTCGCTAAAGTATTGAACATACTGAACACAAAAGGCGGGAATCAAGTGATCGTGTACGCAATCGTAAAATAAGAATTTTTACTTTCTCTTACTCCTAGTAAGAGGAAGTATTGTAATTTCTAATAACATTTACACGTGTTTCATATTATCGAAGTAACACGAATATAACCGAACGTCGGGATATCAATAGGTCTGTTCGTTTGTCTGTTCCAATCTGCGCTTTATTTATGAAGTAACAAACCAGAGCTTAGTAGCATAAGGGAGGCAATATTTGCCATAGCAATCAGTGAACATATGAACTATACTTTGATACAATCTAGTATATACAAACGAACAGACCCAATGAGCCGAACACGTTGATCTTGACCAATATATTTTTATGTTTGCTTATTAGTCATAAGCGTAGAATTTCTCCTTATTTCCTTTCACTGTTTTAGTTTTCACTCTTTCTAGAATAATGAAATTTTAATTTTGCTTACAATTTGAATGTAGGCCCCTCTTGATCTCGAGGCCCTAGGCTGAAGCCTAGTTAACCTATAGGAAAATCCGACCCTGTGTGTGGTAACCTAAAGGCGTAGGTATAATCCGTATAGACTGAGTATTATTGATTTGTATGCATGCTAAGCTTAAGTATGTTTAAATTTGGGATCCATCAGCTTTACGCTATATTTTCTCCAACACCTTTTGTTGGAACTTTCATTTTTCTTGTGTATGTGCTCATATATTACTTCTCTTATGTTAACACTTTTTATTTTAAAGTTGTAATCAATACACCGTGTTAGTCTTATGAGTGTACCTTGTAATCATTCCCACGTCCGTCCTTGACCAGCAGACGAGTGAACGGGGGTACATATACTTAAAACTAAAATTAGGTTTTTTAATTTATTGCTGTAAATACATATTATACATTTGTACACATACATAGACCATATTATATATAAATATATCCAATATTCCCCCCCCTATTCTTCTAACGGTTAAAAAATGGTTTTTTTCTTCCTCCCACCACTGCCCTGATTCGCTTCTCTTGGCAGTACAACACTAACACTGGTCCTGTGAGCATGTAATTTATTTTAACTTCTTTTTTTAAGGTCTATAGTAATGTCTACATGTTCAAAATATTTTTCCTCATTTTTCAGCAGCACTATTTTTCTATCTTTATTTTTATAGATTACCCTGAAAAAGGCCAACAATGTACGCCGAGACGTCGGTAAAAGTTAATAGAAAAAATTCTTCTTTGCGTTCTTTTTACCCTATCATACCAGACCGATTAGCCAACAAAAAATGCTAGATATGCAAATAAAGGTTTATTTATTTACTTCAATACTTTATTGTTCCAGATTTGACGTTTCCTTGGCAACATGTGGATAATTGTATTCTTGGGCCTGCCATAAATATTGAAGCCTTATAAATATTTTCAAAAGAAGTTGCAACAGATAGTAACTTGAATATGCACAAAACTTTTGTTAGTATATTCTTTCAAAACTGATTAGTCCTAATATAATTATTAAAATTCCAAACATTATACATCACAAAGGAGAATGTTTTCTGTATAAATAATAATGAAATGAGTTTAATAACTGTCAATAATATCGAGGAAGGGGTATTATACTACCATTTAGTGATTCTAGTTATATGGCAGTAGTATCGCATACATACATTTGGATGCACATATACGAACACACGTGCGAAAAGAAGTACAAATGTAGAGAATGTTAATACAGTGGATCGCATACATACATTTCGATGTACATACTGGCGGAAAGACACATAAATGCATTGATTGCGACCGACCTTTTAAATATTAGGGAATTAAAAATATAGTATGCTTGCTCATCCATGTGAGAAACTATATAGATGCAGTGAATGATAGTATACTACTAGAAGAGGCAGTGATTTGAAAATGCATATGCTTACTCATAGTGGCGAGAAGCCATATAAATGTAAAGAGTGCGATTATAGTGGTACACGTTCTGGAACTTTGAAACTACATATGCAAACACATACTGGCGAGAAACCATATAAATGTAATGAGTGCCATTATAGTTGTACACGTGCTGGAACTTTGAAACTACATATGCGAACACATACTGGCGAGAGACCATATAAATGTAATGAGTGCCATTATAGTTGTGCACTTTCTGGAAGTTTGATACAACATATGCGAACACATACTGGAGAAAAGCCATATAAATGTAATGAGTGCAATTATAGTTGTACATGTTCTGGAAGTTTGAAAGTACATATGCGAACACATACTGGAGAAAAGCCATATAAGTGTAGTGAGTGTGATTATAGTTGTACACGTTCTGTAAACTTGAAACGACATATGCGAACACATACAGGCGAGAAGCCATTTATATGTAGTGAGTGCGATTACGGGTGTACAGATTGTGGTCAATTGAAACGACATATGCGAACACATACAGGCGAGAAGCCATATGTATGTAATGAGTGCGATTATAGATGTATGTATGCTGATAATTTGAAACAACATATGCGAACACATACAGGCGAGAAGCCATATAAATGTAGTGAGTGCAATTATAGTTGTACACGTCCTGGGAATTTGAAACAACATGTGCGTACACATATCGGTGTGAAGCACTATAAATGTAGTGAATGTGATTTCAGTACTATACGATCCGTAAATTTGAAAATGCATATGCGGACACATACAGGCTAGAAGCCATGTAAATCTAGTGAATGTGATTTTAGTAGTATACAATTCAAAAGTTTGAAAGAGCATATACAGGCGAGAAGCTTTGTAAATCTAGTGATCGTGATTTGAGTTGTAAGGTATTCGCTAATATGCAATTAAATGAAATCAAATATGTGATTGAAGAAATTAAACAACACTGAAGTTTCTGGGTATGTGACCATGTCAGTGGTTTGTTATAAGCCGAAGTTTCGCTCATATTGCACTGAGTTTCCTCGGGATCGTGCCAGCTTGAATGCGAATGAAGCTCTGAGAAAAAATGCTCGAACAGGGATGGGTTCCCTTTGCACCATCTTGGCTGTAGGTAGTGGACGGGTTTTAATTTTCCCTTTCTTACCGATGGTTGCCTTCCGATTGTCGAGGTCTGGCTCCCGTTGTCCCGCTGCCCTCCTTCCAAAATTGTATTCTTGTTTTGCTCCACGAAACCGTTGATTGTTCTTCCATTTTACCTTTTTTTTCCTTTTCATAAAATTTGTAGCAATGAACGACAAGGTTTTTGGATTTTCAATGTTAATGTATACCCGGTTGTAGACGAATATTCTGTAAGTGCAGACTTTTAGTTTGTTACGAGAAACCTCGAGGAAAAATTATGCCTCAATATTACCTACAGCCAAGATAGCTGAACAAAGGGCCCGTTCACAAACTACATGGTTCCTGTCAGTGCTCTATTAGCATTCAAGGCGGACGACCGTGAAGATGGCAATTGCAAATTCGTCGTTTCTAGCAAACTATTGAGGCGGTTTTAACCCGAAATAACTTAGTGTCTACGTGAGAAAGGTCATAAGATCAATTCCGAAATGGATATAAATACTTCACTTAAAGCGACCTAATTTCTGTAAATTAATGTAGTCAGTTTTTATCACCACGTTCAACTCTGATGTTGATCTGAAATTGGAATTAATGATATTTATATCTGTAATAATAAAATGATTTCTTACTTATATCATGTAATTTGAATAGGTAACATTGTGAACTAATGTTACTGGCTGTCTAATTATTTGTTTGATACATTTTGATTTTATTTTGTAACACACGATTATTGATCTGAATTTTGGAAAACCAAATCTTGTAAAAATATTTTGTTATTTATTTATTAATTACAATGTGGTAATTGATAAAGAATACAGTGGGTTATTACATATTTTACATTTATTTTTTGTATAAATTAATTTCTTAGAATTAAGATATTGTTATTATTATTATTAATAATAATAATAATATACCCCTCCTTATAACTAATGAAGGTGTTTCATGTTAGTATTTATTGTTAATTAAACTATATATTTCTGGATGTAGGAAGGCATTATTTTTCTGTTATTTTTACTTCTATATTCGTAATCTCTATATGTTCCACAACACTGTATGGTGTCTATCACCAAAGAATACTGTCTTTATTACATTAATAATAATAATAATAATAATAATAATAATAGTAGTAATAATAATAATAATAAACCCCTCCAATATGAAAAATATAAGAATACGAATTTATTAAACCAAAGTCAAAATAATAATTGAAATAAATAAAATAAATTAGCACAATACTCTTTTCAACTGGATATCAAAAATATAATGTCATTTATTTTACACAGGTTTTCTGGATCTATAATAGGAAGCAATTGAATTAAGATATTTTCACTACTTTCTTTAGCAATACAATATTCATTTTCAAGTGAGTCCATGTTCAGTGAGAATGCGGGGCATTTCACAACATAATGAAGCAAATCATCGGATTCCCCCAGAGTACATAATTTACGAGGTTTCTCGTAACTCATACTGAGTTCATATTTCCTCTTCTAGGAAAAGTAATTCAAACAGAAGTGATAAGTATCTGTAAGAATGGTTAGTATAACAAGTTTAATGAAATTCATTGGTATCTATGGAGGACTCGCAAAAAACTTGTGTTTTGGCAACACATTTCAATGTAATTTATTGTGATTGTATTGTTGATTTTGTGGTTTTGCCTGTTTTTACATTAACCAGTTATTTTGTTTTGTGAGGACTGGAACAAACCAACATATTGATATTAATATCTATCTGCATGAGGCTTCTAATTGCCTCCATATGGCAATATGTTGGTGGAAAACAACCAGCGCTGATTTTTCAAATTAACATGTCTCATTTAGTTTTCCATAAGGCTCCTGCATCCTTTTTCCCTTCTTCATCCTTACAGAAATAATAGTATCGTGAGCGATGCGATTCTTGTTCTTAGTCTTTTAGCAATGTCATATGCGAAACAAATTTATGGTTAATACCTGTGTCGGATATATTATTGTTTTGGTGTCTATTGTGGGTGAAATGTACGCAGAACTAAACCATACCGAAAGATAATTCCTAATCCGACTTATATTTTTTTTTTATTCCCTATATATGCAAAAAAGTGCTTCCTTTTTCATTATTGCTAATATGCTTTTTGCGCTCAAGGAAATCGTACATACTCGGACAGTTCGGTTAAAAACTTTTCTTTTTTCTTACTATGTATGTTACAGGTAAAAAGTAAATGATGGATATCGCCGTACCTCGTTACCGCAATCGGATTTGGGGCTATTTACGATGTGTATTTTATAAAGGTGCGGCTTGGTGAAGTTATGGTAAAATCTCAATCATATTACCTTCGTAAAATTGCCTTTCCCCATCCAACTCTTCAAACCAAGGGTTTACAGGGGATACGATGCTGAATGTCTGAATAATATTTGCCTGTATATTTATTTTCATATTGATCCTGCCATACTTCTAAGCACGACTTTTCAGGGCATTATTATATCTCCCAAACTAGCTATCGGAATTTCTTCACCCGATTTGATAACCTCTTTTGCCAAGATATCGACATATTCATTTCCTGGATCCCGGCTTGTCCTTTGATTCAGAATAAATATATCCTTCCTGCAGCATTCTCTAAACTATTCCCTATTTCTATGAGTATCCGGCCCATTACATCACCTGGACATTGCATCTTCTGAAGTGCGTTTCTTGAGTCACTGAAATTACCACAGTGTTTTTTAGTTGAAAATGTGATAATATTGTGAAAATGTGAAAATATTTCGTTGAACTGAACTCTCTACACAAACTTGGTGAATTTGCTCTGACGATGAATGAATATCCGAAACCGGTCAGGAATAAAACTAATATGCATGCTACGACGGATAAAATCATGGATACCACAGTGTTTGGCCCTCTCCTGGCCTATCTTATGTGCCTGCCTTATGGCTTTCCAGATAGCAATTCCGCCGAATATAGATGCAATATTTGAAAGCCTGTACTTCTTGGAGCTGCCATGTCTCAGATATCAATTGTGCCACATCAATTCCAATTTCACGCAACAAAATTTCCCGACTGTCTTGATTACTCATGTACGATCTTACATATTTTTCTTACATGTAATTTTATCATTTTCGAAATTAGACCGTGTTGATACCTTACTAAAGCCCCTGCATCTCAACGTGCTTAGGGATGCCCTTCTGCTTATGAAGTTTTAATCGGTTTATAACCACTTCTTCGTTATGCTCCTTTATACGACCTCCAAGCCCCACATCCGTTAGCTCTAATTCGGCCTTTCCATTCCCGAATTAAGCGCCCTACCATTGATGCAATTGATCCAGAATTATTTGAAATTTTTCCTTCCCAATCTCTTCTACTCATTCAATCAATTACTTCAATAAACGCTTACGTGACTGGATGCTTCACTGAGCCAAGGGTCTTCCGAATTTCTTTTACACTTATTACAATTTCTTTTCTTTCTTCCTGTATTCTGGTATCAGCCGATATATCTGTACCAATAGGCTTTAAATAAAATGATTTTTTTTTTCAGGTTTTGGGCGTCTAAATTTGATACCTGTATCTTTGAGAGACCTGGTAACGCCTGAAACTCTTCCTCGGTGAGACCCTCAAACCTATTAATTTTAGCGATTTCTGAAAAGGAGTCTCCAACAAAAGTTGAGTCATACGCGCTTTTTCCTTAGCTATTTTATTTTCCTCAATGTATTTTGAACATTCCGCATCCGTTGTAACGAGATTCCCATAGCAGTTAATGCACTCTATTTTCTCCGTATCACACCGATGTTCGTTGTGCAAGATGCTTTCCTTTAAAGCAACACTTCTATATTATATGGTTTGACCATTAACGTACTATACACATTACAAGTATTTCTGGAATTCCGAATTTGAAGAAAATCGTTTAACAGGAAGTCCAATTTTGCATAATAGATTTCGGAGGTTTTTTTTTATTTTTATTTTCCGGAAACGTTACAATGATATTCTTTAAGTTCGAAGTGGTTGGTGCATAGATAGCAACTTATCAATTTTATTTCAAACATTTTCGGAAAATATTGGCTTTACGGGGGAGAATAAGGGTCGGTTAGTTTAATATTAAATTGAGCAAGCTTTCTTAGTTTTGGCATACAGCGTCCACATAAGGCCACTTAGGTATACAGTAAAATCCTCACCTCACTGGCCAGCAACGTTGTTCTAAATTAAAGTTGTGAGAGTAAACAAATAACTCTTTCTGAATGTACTAACTAATAACTCATATTTTCGCAAAATTTTTAACAAGGAATTACTTAACCATTAATTTTAGATGAAAGGCCGTGCACCTCCAGATTGAGGTTCTGAAGAGAAAGGTTATAATAGTAATGGTTTGTATGTTTACGTTTGTATAATTCATATTATAAATTCACTTTTTTTTTTAACTTCGTGATATAAAGTAGTTGTTGCCTCCATAATAAGTGTGTTTCCAAATTAAATTTAAACCTTAATGATAAAAAATGACAGAGCTAAAGTAGTTCTTTATTTGGAATTAAGTAAGGAAAACTATAATTTTCTCAGATTTACATGACTAAGCTTGAGGTAAATTGTATGTTATATTTTTATACCATAGTTTATATTTTGAATTATTTACAATAAATTTGGACTACTAATAATTTGTTATTGTGGTTGGTTCCGCCACAAAATTTCTTAGTATATTAATTCAATTTTTTTTAAATAATTGATCAGTTATTTCTTTTTTATTAATAAGGCTAATCTATCTTAGCTAAAACTAAAATCTTTGTATTTAATTAGCAGCATAGTATTGAGGAATATATTTCAATTTATTAATTATTAGGTGATCATAAAATTAAAAGTAAGAATTAGATACTTCTTTAAAAACGCTGGTTTTTACTAAGTATTGTCAATAGGTTAAGCTCGTTTGTTTTATTGTTTTGTGCTCTTATTTTATTGTTTAGTTGACGAACAGCCGGATTATGCTGATACAGAGAAAAAATTTGACTATAACGAATTGGATGTCTTAGCAGCATACGAATCTCTTAAATCATTAAGCGACTTTCATTTATGAATTGAACTGAAAGTGGTAAGGGATCGTAAATATTTTAGAGTAGCAATGACAAAGAAACGTCTGGTTTATATGATAGCAAGCTAGGTTATGTTAATAATGGTCCTGCTTCCGAATGCAGTATTGCTGCCCTTAGATTTGGTCAAAGGAGCCTTTACAGCTCAGTTGGCTGTAATTACAACATTGCTTATGCCGGCAGTGCACTGAGAAGGCTCCGAACACTAAGATCTTTCAGGTGGGAAAAAAAAGAAATAATGCATGCTTATAATATTCCAATGGGAAATCGTATTTAGCAACCTATATTTTCAATATAACTGTAAATTGAATAATAGTTTAAGCCTTGAAACATTTAAAAAAATGTGCACCTTTTTTAAAAATCTGCACCTTTCTGCAGCAACAAAATAGTCTTCTTCAAGTTATCTCATTCTTGAAACTATAAATATTGCGGCACATTTCCTTTCACCTTTCTGATCGCCTATTTAATTGAATTTAGTTCGAATGTGTTAATATGTATATTGCTTCTGTTACCCTTACTAGATTTTTCTTGTTCGGTTATCCAAACCTTGTCACCACTCTTTGTGATGTCTTAAGATTAATTACATGTCCGCTTAGCTTAAAGTAAGGTAATGCTTATTTGATTAGCCGGTTTGCAAGTCTAACTATTAAACTAGATCACTTCGACTCTATTAATATTTTTAAACAAATATAAATTTACCATGCCGGTATATATAAATTTACATATCCACTCCGGCTCCTAACCTCTATAACAAATCCGGTCCTTTATTGAGAGTATTTTTAATATCTCCAGAAATACTAATTGTAAAATTTGGAATACAAATTTATAATTAATGAATTTCAGAATTTTTAGGGTGGTATTGATTAAATGCTGATAATGAGAGAAAACTGAAACAAGTGTTCAATAAGGTCGTGCTGCAGTCAACCAATATTCTTCAGATTTGGAGTTTTGGCAACATATTGAATGGTAATTAATATTATATTGATGGTAGAGACATATAATGACATAAAATGACACTTTAGGGAAAAACTAACCTCTCCCCTCCGCCAAGACACCCTTAAATGAATTTACTCTGAAAAGTAATTTAATCAAAAGTGTTAGGTCTGTGTATGTATAATTAGTATAGCAAGTTTAATGAAATTCGTTAGTGTCTATGGAGAAAGAAACGGTTCAGAAAACTGGCACTTCCGGTGAATTTTCTGCAAACTCAGAATTTTGGGATCACATTTCCTTGAAATTAATATTATATATATGATGGAATGATAGCAAACGGAATTTTATAACCTTTTTAGAGGAAAACATAGTTCTGCCCGTCACCCAAAACCTGTTATAAGTGAATTTTCTCAGAAAAATGGTTCAATTAAAAGTTATAGCTTTTTTTATATGTTGTTAATATTTCAAATTTAAAGAAAACTGAGGCAAGTTTGCGATCTAATCGCAAAAAAATCCATTTAGTAAAGTTTTGTTTCGGGTCGATCGATTTTGATCAAAACCTTATTGCTGGGTCTCATGATTGCGCTTAATCTAACGTTTGGCGACTTTTGGTTTTTGGGCACTGCTGACCTCACACACACACAGCGTGCGTGCGGGACACACCAATTTCTGACTGCAGTCAGAGAAAATAAAAACGCTACTGTATTTATGATTAATGTTTTTTGATGGTTATTTTCAATATTACTGAAAGAAGTGGTTAGTGAATAAAATGTTCATACAATATTGTTCTTGGTGAGGGTTGAGTACCGTGCAGTACAATCGAAAGAGAAATATCAGTTATCTCTGACAAACTGTCAACTGCAAGTAAGATATCCAATTCCTATATGAACTTTGGCTTATCTACAGACTAAATTTTATTGAAACTATTCATCATATATACTAGCCACATGTTTATTTTATAAACTCTTCATTGATAACTTTATAAATACATATTAGAATTGATTGTTGAAACAAATTTAATTATTTAATTAATTTTTTTACAATCATACAGATTGGAGAAAATATTGGTGAAATTAAAAACAAGGTCACTTCGAACACGCTTGGAGTTTCACTAACGCCGTCACCCGCCAGTTTCTCAAATAGGAAAAGCGCTTTGCTCGCAATTCCATCTTAGGTGATGCCTTTCCACCTATTGATGAGAGAGAGTGAAGGTATAAGTTTTCTCCTTATTTGAGGAGAACGGTTCATGCAAATAAGTTGCCAGGGGCTAGGGAATCAAAATTTATGCTCCGGAAGCTGGTCAGCGGACATGTGGTTAGGAGGCGCCCCCGCAAAGCGGGATTGACAGGATTCCTTGCGGCGGTGGTGGGTGCAGCCTTTAGATAATGTTCAGCAGTAGGCGGAGAGGATGGCGCCAATTTTTCTTATATAGGGCCTGGCCGCTACAAACACCGGACCTACAGCTACAACGACATGTGATGGTGCAGACCTGGAACTCCCATCTGTTGGTGACGGAGAATCTGGGGTTCTACGCGAAACTATCACGGAAAGAGCTGTTAGATTGCAAGAAGTCCTTGTGGGTCTGCCTTTTTCACGTCATCCTAACCAGTAGAGAGGTACCGTCCTGTCTGAAGAACCAACTTTTAGAAATGCCCGGCCAGCGTTCCTCGGGGTGCATGGACTAAGTCGTAACGGCGGATTATCTGCGGCCGGATGTGGTGCGCGCGGGAAAGTAAGTGGATTTATATCCTACCCCAACCAACGCGCTGGTCCTCGTACTGCAGACAGCGGAGACCGAGCAACACTGCAGAAAGGATGGTGGAAGGCGTGGGCGCGATTTAGGTAGCGAGAGGATGCACCATGCGTTTGCAACTCCTGCCTTGCCACCCACCCCCCAAAAGAGTCACCCTTTGGAATCTACATCTGCAAGTTGCACTAAGACAGATCAGATTCTAGACACGCAGTGAAAAGACGCGACCAGCGAGGGTCACTACGGTCACAGCTGACTCTCCCAAACGAGGAACAGGATGCGGTCACTACGAGTATAAAAACGCCAGTTGCGAGAGCCCACAGGTAGCAGTAGTCCCACAAGCAACATAACTTGCGCATTCTTCAGCAGTCTGACCATGATCGCAATCGTGTGCCCTTCGCCTTGTGTATGTTACCGCTTACTTCATCATCGGGGGCACCAGAAAGGAACATCGCCCGCAATAACCATTAG